>BPLR01007508.1:147500-208506 GCA_021605095.1 Caerostris extrusa
CGGATTTGGAACGTTGCTTTTGGTTGACGTTCCACGATTATGCAAAATGGCGCGAACATTGATCTTCTCAATTTAAATGAAAAAGAATTCTGAAATCTCGTGGAAGAAATTCATGCGTAAGTTTACAGTAATTTAGACTTCTAAATTTGATTCGAATCTATTTAGCGATTCTATCTATAAATTCGAATCTATCAACCAGATCGAAAACCTATTTTATTCGAATGAAAATTCTGAATAACTTCAGAATATAATTTCGTGGTTGTATACGATTCTCTACATTGGCTTATATAATTCGTATTATGTTTCTTTCTTTTTATGAAATCCATGTAGATGTAGTTCACTTCTAGATCAAATACTGAAATAGCTTTCAGTTTTGTTCGGAATTAGTTGTCAACTAAAAGTAACGTTCCAAGTCTCACTTTCCACGATTGTGCAAAATGGCGCGAACACTGATCTTCTCAATTTAAATGGGAAAAGAAATTCTGAAAATCGAATTTCAGTTCAGTATGGTTTGGTTTGTCGCGTCGCTCCACGGTCATCTTGTGCACACTTGAAGCTAATTAGACCGGGACCTACAGTTTAACGTGGATTCCGAACCACTCATAAACATCCATGTCATCGTTAGGATTCGAACCTGAAGCACCACAGGCAGAACGCTTGCCAGTTGGATATCAAGCCGTTTGAGTTTTGTAAGACTTAGTGTTTTTTTCCCAAGTTTTTGTATGATATTCGTAACGTAAATCGTGTCTGTGTCTTATTTCTTCGAATTGAATGCATTCTGAATAGTTTCGAACATTTACAATCTAAACTTGGAATTTCTTGGAATGAATTCATGGATGAAATTACAGTAATTCAGACTTCTAAATTCATTTCAATTAAATCCTATTTGATTCGAATGAAAATTTTTAACGATTTCTAAAAATATAATTTCGTGTTTGAATGCGATTCTGCAAAATGGCTTATATAATTCAGATTACGCTTCTTTTTCTTTTATGAAATCAGGTAGATGTAGATGATGAGGTAGAGGCAGTCGAAACTTGACTAAATGGCGGTTTGTTTGAAGGGTCTTCCTCTACCCGTTTCAAGGTCAAGTTTTTGTTAGGGTAGGAACTTCACCTGCTCGTCTCGTTTCGTTTTCATGGTATTAAGAATTCTGCAATTGAGACGGCCTACCAGGGCCGGATTTTCCTAGAGGCTAACTAGGCTTTAGCCTGGGGCCTCTAGATCAAGAAAGGGCAGAAACAATAATACACTATTGAATTGAACAATAATACACTATTGTGAATTACACTATTCTAAATTACACTATTCATATTGTGAATTACACTATTCTAAAAACAGTAAACATTTAAAACACTGAATCGAAAGTAAGGAGAAATAAAGGTTTGAATAAAGTTCCTTTTTGGTTTAGTTTAAAACTTAAATATTCATAATAATTCATACTTAAACTTAAAATGCGAGTTATTATAAAATAAATTTATCTGAATGGAATCTTCAATGTATTGAATATATTTAATTTGATAGATAATAGGATAATTTTTTATTGCACATTTTATTTTTTTTTTGTAGTCAAAGATTTTTATTATTTGAATTTTGTTTCTCTGTAAATGTTGCGTGTTATGTTTGAGGAGTTATTGTTACAAGTACTCTATAGGATGCTGAATAAATGTCCAAATAAGTGTTCTCGATTTTTTCTTTTTTGTGCCACATTTGTTATAAAGACTAGTACCCATCACAACATGTTTCATTTAACATATAGATATGTATCACAGTCATGATGTATTTTATTATCTCTCGTGTCATTCACAAATTTAAAAATGGAAGGTGAAATAAGTGGAATAGCCTAGGGCCTCTTTTCATCTGAATCCGGCCCTGCTGCCGACTGTTTTGTAGTACCTCCCTGCCCCTCATTTTTCATCCGTTATGAAATCAAGTGCATTTTAACCCAGGAATGGGCAAACTCCGGCCCGCGGGAAGGTTCTATCCGGCCCGCGGATAGAATTTTAATTTGCCGGTCCGATGCAAATTAAAAGAAATATACATTTATATATTATACATCCATCTCCTTTTCTACTTTGATTAAATATTTTTTTATTAAAAAATTATTTTTTATCTCATTTTCCAAAGGTTAAATTCAATATCCCTCAGTCAATGAAGAGAAGTTTAAGAATTATGAAGATAGCTTGAAAAAACTGCATTTTGAGTTAGAACGTCATCTTATATTTGTGAGCATGTGTTTTCAACTATGAATCTTAGAAAGAATCATTTCAGAAGTAGACTGACAGATGAGAACTTAGCACCGTTCCTTAGAATCAGTAAATCTCACTTCGAACCTTGACATAAAGAACTTTTTTTAATAATGAAATCGCAGTTTCATTCATCTCATTGACATATTTAAATTCTAATACTTGTATAGTGTTTTTAAAATTTTAGAAAAATTTATCTTGGACCGCTAAACTTTTTTATTTTTTTTTTATTTTTGGCCCGCGACCGAAAAAATTTGCCCATCCCTGCTCTAACCTGTTTTTATGCGATCCTTTTTGTGTGTGTGGCATAAAAAAAAAATCCATTAAAATATATGTTATGGAAGATTAATTAAAAAAATATAATTCGCAGAGGAAACAGATCGCCCATCCGATATATTCTCGCATTACCACGAATTTTGAGATAAGATACAGCATCTTCGAGAGACGAAAGTGATTTTGAACTAAATCTCCAGAAGAAAAGCGTCCTGATGGCCAAGTGGCTAGCGCTCTGGCCTTGGGTACACAGACTCAGGTTCGAATCCTGGCGGGGGCCGATATGTTTGTGAGTGGTTCGGAATCCACGTTAAACTGTAGTTCCTGGTTTGTTTAGGTTAAAGTGTATACAAAATGAACGTAAAGCGACAAATCAAAGCAGAAGAAAATCCTCGTTCACGACTAGGATGAATAATTTCAAATGCACATTTTGGAATCTATAGAAGCAAATAACACATTTAAAAATATTCCTGTGCGTCGATTCAATTTTTTCTTTGTATGGAAAAACCCATTTCTAGTCACATCGTGAGGATTGGTTTAACATAGTTTCTATATGGGATTTTATATCGCATATTAGTCCCTATTTATAGCATAAAAGAATTATTTTTAATGTGCTGCTGCAAAATGAAATTGTTTGTTACTTATAAAGTTTTAGGGTATTTTTATGCGTTTTCTTTTATGTGGTCCTTTTCCCTCCGCACAAAAACAGATTTGAATGTGTCTTCTTTTTTTTATTTTAATTTAAGTCCTTTTATTCTTGGATTCGTTTCGAATGTTTCTAGCTAAAATAGATAGAATAATGCACTTTTTGCAAAGAGCAACAAAAGTAATTCGGCTAATATGTGAATCCGGGTCTTGTGTACAAACACAAACACACGAGGTAAGTCTTAAGAATTTCCCCCTCATTTATGGAATACGTAATTTTTTAAAAAATCTTTTTTTTTTTATTCCACACGTATTGAGTTTCTGGGTTTCACTGTCATTTTCTAGGAGCTTGCTTTTTATTAATTATCCAACAAGATTCTTTGTAAGAATCAAAAATTCAAATTTTAATGTTAAAAAAATTCTTGAAAATTTGAAATTTTTCTTTTATGAACACAATCAACTGTGTTCATAAACGCTGTGTGTGTGTGTGTGTGTGTGTGTGTTGTTAAAACCAGATCTTTATTTAATGTCATCACTTCCAAGAATTATTCGTGGTACATGATGAACTATGATTCGTTCAATACTTTGCCTTATATATGGATCTATTCTTAACATAGACGATGTAATATGTCATCGAACAAAGAATGGTTTTTATAAATTAATCAGTAATCACGCTCTAGCTTGGAAGTGTCATAATGTATTCACTAATTTATAAATGTTTATGCGGGATGCAATGAGTGTAACAAAATCGGGTACCCTTTTACTTTATATGTTAGATTTTTTACCTCAGATGAAATTTAATAAACCCTTGATTCGAATTATTCGATCCGTTTTATTTTTCCCGAGCACTTTCCCACGGGAAAAAGCGCCGGAGACTTTTTTTCTGCTCTGATTGCCGCCCTCGTCACTGCAGGAGATCTATACGAGCTGCATAGATGAGACCTCTCGGCGATTAAACGTTAAGAACTTTCCTCCCACCCTTAAATGCTGAAGCTTCCAATCTGCATTTCGAGCTAGACACACCCTTTGACTCCATGGCACTCGTAACAGTTAGTAAAGATAATGCCTGACCTCGCATCAGCATAGTAATAGTTGTAGTAGCAGCAGTTATGCGAATGTCGCAGCACAGCAAGACTTGCTTTTTTCAAAACTTTTTAAAATTAATGAGGAGGTCAAAGCTTTAAACATTCAAATTGGAAATATTTTTGAAAAACACGACAGAAAATACTAACTGTAGCAGTGGATGAATTGAATGTGACCCATAAATATAAGGAGCAAATATATATATATAGAACGCAGCATTTATTATAAAAAAAAATAAAACTAGGTTAAATTAAACAATAAATTAAAAACGTGACTTATTTATGACCCTATTTTTATTGTTCGGATAGTTTTCATCCATGTGAATATTATCCTTCGAATTCATACACTTTCTGTCGGGGACTATTTCTATGAGGGTGCTTAAAACTCGTTTCATGGATTTTCACTTTTTTTTTTTTTTTTTTTTTTTTTTAAATTCGAAATAATGTAGATTTGGGAACCTAAATGGCTTCAGCTGCTGATGTTAGGATGCCTCTTGTAATAAGACGAATATTTATAGATATCCAAAGGAATATTTATTCTCCAAATTATTCTCCGCAATTTTTGCATTGACATCCACAGAAGAAAAGATCTTAAGAAAATTATTTTTGGGCGCACCTTTCCAAATTCTCTCATGGGGCCAGGGCCGGATTCAGATGAAGAGAGGCCCTAGGCTATTCCACTTATCAGGCCCTCCCATTTTTAAGTTTGTAAATGACGCGAGAGACAATAAAACACATCATTACTGTGATATATATCAGTATGTTAAATGAAACATGCTGTGATGGGTACTCATCTTTTATAAAAAATCTGGCACGGATAATAAATAAAAAATCTAGTCTATTCAAACGAACAAACTCAATGAGCCGAACGCGCTGATCTTAACCAATGCATTTTTGTTTGAGTCATATGCGTAGAATGTCTCCTTATTTTCGATTCAGTGTTTACAGTTTTTAGAATAGTGTCATTCTAATTTTGCTAACAATTTGAAAGTAGGGCCCCTCTTGATCTTGAGGCCCTAGGCTGAAGCCTAGTTGGCCTATAGGAAAATCCGGCCCTGTGTAGGAGTATCATGAAAAGCTTTAAAGGGTATTTATTGAAAAAACTGAATCTGTGACGCACTTTTATTTTGCAGCCAACGTAATCACACCTTGCGGCAACTTTTTTTTTTCTCTAGGGATGCATCAAGAACTGGACACTCACAACTCCATTCTTTGCTCCCCCATCTTCTTTCTCATCTTACTTCTACAATGGATTGATCATGAAACATTGATTTTGATGAAAGGCTTCGCAATTTTGCGGTAATAACATCGCCAATAATTCCTGTTTAAATATTCACGTGCTATTATTGTACGGTATATTATATTAGTACAAAAAAAAATTATTGGCGGAACTATTCATCGTTTCTGTGAAAACCAACTCATTCATATCCTGGTGCTTTCGAAGTGGATCTGTCACGAAGCAAATGACGAATTCAAGAATTATCGGATGTTCATTCCATGATGTATTTTACTTGAACTATTTGGTTTGGATTTAGTTTGTTGCTCTACGGTCATTTTGTGCACACTTTGGGCTCATTAGACCGGGACCTACAGTTTAACGTGGATTCCGAACCACTCGCAAACATCCACGCCTCCGCCAGGATTAAAACCTGAGGCCTGTGGAGGAGCCCTGAGACTGAGCGCTAGCCAAATGATTATCAGGCCGCTGGCGTACTATTTGGGTTTTATAAAAACGCATGGTTATGTTGGCTGCACATCGGGTTTTTCATTCTTAATGTTGCTAATGTTTGGATGCATAGTACATGCTTTAGTAAACTGTACTACTCCTCAAAGTGTGCCACTTGACCGTTGAATCACCCTATATATGTGTAATGGTGCATTATATGGTAAATTTAAAAATTGGTAATTACAGGGCTGTAATAATAGCGTTGGTGCTAATTTGCTGTCGTACATCGTCTCGAAAGTAAAAAATATTAAGTTTCGTCATTCCTTCATTATGTTCTGTGGATGGATGTATGACGTGGGAATGAAGTTGAGACTTTTTGTGTATGTTCGTCGGGGGACAAAGCGACTACACCCCCTCCCCGTGCACCCTGGTAGGAAGCGGGAAGAAAGCCGTGTCCGCACTTCCTGTTTATTCCGGGCACGTCCCAGACGCTAATTAAGAAGAACAAAAAAGTGGCACAATAACCTGGTGCCTGATTCTGCTGTCGGGGCCACAATGGTGAGAGGGCCCTCGTACAGTGGGGCGGAACGGGCCCCCAAATGAATGTCGGAAGTGGTTCCCATTTCAATTAAACGCGTTTACGGAGTGTCAGACTCGGATATTTACAATGGATATTTACGTGTCGGGAGATGGCGAGATTGGCACAGCGATTAAATAACAATAAGGCGTGTTTCCGAAAAGGAATTCGAAAGTTTTTTTAACGCAGGGATATGTCTGGTAGGTGGTTCAACGAGCTGAAAATGTAACGCGCAAAAAGTGAGATGCATTTGAAATGACACTTGAGATAATAATTTACTTAACAACAATGGAAAGTCCGCTCTTTTATGGCTCTGAATTTATGACTTGTTTTGTATGTGGTGCATAAGCAGAACTACGTATATTAATTAACCTATTCGGAGATGGTTTTTTTTTTATTTATTCATATTATTTTGACAGGAGTTCAAATAGGAAATAAATAAAAACGAACGAAAAAAAAAAAGCCTCCACATGTATAGCCGTTGAATTATAGTTAATTATATGTGAAATGATTTCATTCATTCCGTGTATAATTAATAAAATTAAATATATTTAATATATCTACCAGATATATAAAATTATCTTAAAAAATATAATTTTTAATAAATTATAATATTTTTTATCAAATATAGACGATTTATTTAAATAATCCAACAACACTGACAGCCGATCACTAACCTCAAACGACAAAGCTCACGTCCAAACAATTAAAGATTGGTTGCTTGCAAACCGTCGATTTACAATTAGAGACGTTGCTGATGATGTTGAAATTTCATAAAGATCGGTCCATTCCATTTTGGGCCTCAAACGCGTCCAATCTCGATTAGAAACACTGAAAGCCCAGCTCACACTGCATTGATTCTTCGTGACTTTTTCGCCAAAAATGAAACCCATATCTTTCCACGATCACCGTATTCACGCCGTGCTACTTCTGGCTGTTCCCTAAATTCAAAAAGACCTCTTAGGGGTCACCGTTTCGAGTCGATTGAAGCGATTCAACGTGAATAGGCGCGCGCTTTGGAGGCCATCCCTGCTTCTTAGCATGCATTGAGGATTGAAAAAAAAAAAAAAGTTGGCATAAGTGCATTGTGTCTGGAGGGGGATTAATTTGAAGGCGATGAAATAAATTTGGAAGGACAAAGAGTTTTTGAAAAAAAATGATAATAATTGGTGTTACTTTTTTGGGCACAGTAGTAAAATTGTCTAAAATTTCTCCTGCATTTGAGATTGTTCAATAGTTGATAAGGACTGGTCAAAATAGAGGCAATGGCGCGCAGTGATTGCAAGATAAGAATTGTGTCAATCGAATTTCATCGAGAAACAAAAAAAAAACCATCCCTGAGATGCATCTTTTTTTATGGCCCGAAATGAGACGTTTCCGTTTTGACCGACAATCTGTAGAAATCACCCTGCGAATGTATCGTCTGACGCTGGGGACGAATCGTTTTCTGAAATTCGACCAGTGTACCGTTTAGGACTGTGACCGTGACTGAATGGCGGTCAGTTTTCCAGAAAGAATTGTCAGATGCAATCGTAAAAAGATGAGATACGTTGGGAATAATATTTATGTCGAAATAACGATTTTGACCTAAAAGTAAAATAATTGGAAGAAAACGCATTTCTGATGAACCAAGGCTTGAGAAAAAAAGAATTTTAGCTACTAGCCACTTTTTTTTTCTTCTACTTGAAAACGGTTTTTTTTTAGCTTTATAAGAAACTTGAGGCATAGTCCCCTTTTAACAAAAAGCAATGCATTTTATTTCACATTAGCCAAAAAGTGCCAAAAATGTTGATGTGTGTGAAAATGGGTGTGACCCATTATCATTAGAATATTTTGTGATAGCAGGAGCGTTCAGCGAAAAATTAAAAAAAAAAAAAATAAAAAAATAAAAAAATAAAAAAAAAAAAAAAGAAAAAAAATAATATACATAAAAAAAAAGAAAGAAAAATAATATACATAAAAAAAAAAAAAAAAAAAAAAAAAAGAAAAGAAATAAAAAAAAAATAATAATAAATTAAAAGAAAAGAAAAAGAAAAAAATTAAATTAAATTAAAAAAAAAAAAAAAAAAAAAGAAAAAAAAAAAAAAATAATAAATAGAAAAATACAAAAAGAAATAAAAATACAAAAAAAAAGAAATAAAAATACAAAAATAATAAAAGAAACTAATAATAATAAATAAATAATAAATAAATAAATAATAATAAAAAAATAAAAAATAATAGAAAATAAAAATAATAAAAAATAAAGAAAAATAATAAGTTATATGAAATGACATTAAACGCCCTGATTTCATTGTTCGACACGACAAATTCCAATGCGATTGTTAAAAAAAAGAGATGGGGAAAAAAAACATTTGTGGCATTTTAATATTACCAATAAAAGCAGTTTTAATGTAGTAATAAAAATAAAATAGAAAATATTTTTTGATTCCTTGTGTTTTTTAAGAAAGAAAGCATATATCACAAATAAACACATATCTAAAGGAAAATTATTTTCCCTCACCGAATATAATGCACAGGCTTCAGGTTTGAATCTTGGCAGTGACATGGATGTTTGCTGGGGGTTCGGAATCCACTTTAAACTGTAGGTCCCGGTCTAATTAGCCTCAAGTGTGCACAAAATGACCGTAGAGCGACAAACCAACCAATCGCTGAATATAATAGTGCTGTTATAAAATGTAAGAAATCAGTGATCGAGTCACTTATTTTCCCAACTAAATTGCTTTTTATCAATCAGTAATACAAAAAAAAATTTCCAATCCTTCCAAAAATATTTCATCGAGTTCAAAGTAATCCACCCCGGACACAAGGCATTTATGGCAACTTTTTTTCCAATCCTCAATGCATGCTAAAAATTCATCGGCAGGGATGGTCTTCAAAGCGCGCCGATTCACGTTGAATCCCTTCAGTCGACTCAAAACGGTGTCCCCAGAGTGGTCTTTTGAGTTTAGGGAATAGCCAGAAGTCGCACGCCGGGAATACGGTGGTTGTGGAAAAATATGGATTCCATTTTTGGCGAAAAAAGTCACGAAGAAACAATGCAACGTGAGCTGGCGCATTCAGAGTTTTCGGTACCCATCGAGTTTTGACGTGTTCGAGGCCTAAAATGGAATGGACCGATCCTTTTGAAATTTCATCAGAAGGGTCACTAATTGTAAATCGACGGTTTGCAAGCAGCAAATCTTTAATTTTTGGAAGTGAGATTCGTCGGTTGAGGTTGGTGGCTCTTCGTCTTCAACGCGTTCTCTGCCTTCTTTGAACTGTTTATACCACTTGTAAACATTTCTTTCTGATATAGAAAAGCTCACCGAATGCCTTCTGCAACATTCTATATGTTTCCGCAAACAAAATTTAATTCAAGTTCTTTTGCTCAATGAATTCAGACATTTCAAAAATCGCCGAAATCAGTTTTAGCGTCTCACAAAACCAAGTGTAAATCAACCACTAATGAATATTTTGACGTGAATTTTCACACACATGTCAAGGAGAATTTAAATAAAAAAAAAAAAAAAAAATTTAAATTCCATAAGCCCCCGGAATTTTAAAAAGTGGGTCTTACTTTTTGGACACAGTAGTATATAAAGAAAAATGTATGAATACATTTCGATATTTTTAGCGGACTTCACAGTTGCGCGCATCTTTGACAGAGTAACAGTATCAAATAAAAAAAACTTACCATTTTTATCTCAAAATTTTTTTAAAAATGAGCAATTCTATGGCATTTTAATCTGTGTGAAATTTGATGTCAAAATATTCATTAGTGCTTGAGTTACGCCTGGCTTTGTGAGACGCTAAAACTGATTCCGGTGATTTTGAAATGTCTCTTCAATCGACTCAAAACGGTGTCCTCAGGTGGTATTTTGAGCTTAGGGAATAGCAGGAAGTAGCACGATGCTAAATTGGGTGAATTACAGTGGTTGTGGAAAAAGATATGGGTTTCATTTCTGGCGAAAACGTAACCAAGAATCAATGCAATGTGAGCTGGTGCATTCAGTGTTTTCGGTACCAATCAGGATATAACGCGTTTGAGGCCCAAAACATCTTTTAAAATAGAATTTTGAAACTCCACCATCATCAGCAAGGTCTCTAATTGTAAATCGACGGTTTGCAAGCAACAAATCTTTCATTTTTTGGACGTCAGCTTCGTCGATTCAAGTAGGTGGTCGACCAGAGGGCTCTTTTTGTCTTTCGTTCCGTGCCTTCTGCGCGTTCTGTGCCTTCTTTGAACTGCTTTTGCCCCTTCTACACATTTTTTTCCGATATAGGAATGCTCACCAAATGCCTTTTACAACATTCTATACGTTTCTGCAAACAAAATTGAGCGCAAGTTCTTGCTCAATGAATTCAGACATTTCAAAAATCGTCGGAATCAGTCATAGCGTCTCATAATGCAAAACACACCAATGAATATTTTGACGTGAAATTTCTCACAGATGTGAAGGACAGCGCCAACAACCTAAAAAAAAGAAAAAAAAAAAAAAAAAAATTAAAATGCCATAAGCTCCGGTAATTTTAAACTGAAAACTGGTCTTACTTTTCGGACACAGTAGTAGATTAGGAAGTAGTTGTTATACGAAAATTGTACGTTAAGTTTAAATGATCTCTCGATGTCTTAGAGTTTGATTGATGCACAGAAAAAAAGTTTCTTCGCCAACAATTCAACGCAATTTTTGAATCGGACCAAGTTCAGTCAAAAAGAAACAGAACCGTTGTGTGTATTTAGCCTAGATTTGGTCGGAATAAATAAAAGACGAGACATACTACAATAACAAAAATTAAATGCAATTTCGAGAGAGCATGCAAATCCAAAGTGAGCTCTGCACCCTCTCGCTGTAATTGCGCATCTTCTCTTTGTAGAACCACCTGTGGAATGCTCGGAAACCTGCTTCCCACAGTTACGGTTACGGAGTTCCAATGACCGAGTGGCCCACCGACGGGGTCATCGCCCGCTCGTGGTCCAGTGCCGATGACAGACCGCCGCACGGGAAGGCCTCTGTTTGTTGAGTAGGTCTCTTTGTGGACAGTTAAAGTGGCAGTTGTTGTGCGAGATTAATTTTTTTTTATCATAGAATATTTTATAAATGAGAGTTGGAGAAAACCTTTTAAACGTTTATGCGAGTTCTAGCACGTGTAATCAGTTAAAATAACGTATTCAAGCCAGGGCCGGATTTTCCTATAGGCTAACTAGTCTTCAGCCTAGGGCAGGGATGGGCAAACTACGGCTCGCCGGAAGGTTCTATCCAGCCCGCGGATAGAATTTTAATTTACCGGTAATTAAAAGAAATATATATTTGTTATATATTCATCTCCTTTTCTACTTTGATTAAATATTTTTTTCTTCCTTTTTTTTTTCATAGGATTGATGATCTTTTTACTTTCTCTATTTTTGCTGTACAAAAACATAAATCGATGTAAATAGCAAGCACAGACAGCTTTCGATTGGAAAGTGTTAAAAGTAGAAGTTCTTTGTTAGTTATAACTCCCAAAGTTAGATTTCTATAAATCATTATCGAAAGTAAATTTCCCAAATCTAATATCTCACGCCCAAAAAAATCAGTCCTATGTTTGCTTCATCTTATATATGCGAGCAAGTGTTTTCAACCACGAACCTCAGAAAGAATTATTTCAGAAGTAGACTGACAGAGGAGCATTTAGCCTCGTTGCTTAGAAACAGTGTATCTCACTTCGAACCTCACAATAAGGAACTTTTAATACTGAAATCGCAATTTCATTCATCTGATTAATATATTTAAATGTAATACTTGTATATTGTTTTTAAAATTTTAGAAAAATTCATCTTGGCTCACCAAACTTTTTTTTTTTTTCGATTTTTGGCCCGCGACTGAAAAAGTTTGGCCATCCCTGGTCTGGGCCCTCAAGATCAAGAGGGGCCTACATTCAAATTGTTAGCAAAATTAGAATGACACTATTCTAAAAACAGTAAACACTGAATCGAAAATAAGGAGAAATTCAACGCATATGACTCATAAACATAAAAATGCATCGGTTAAGATCAACGCGTTCGGCTCATTGGGTCTGTTCGTTTGTATAGACTAGATTGCACCAAAGTAACTAGTTTCTACGTTCACTGACTGCTATGGCAAGTACTCAGTGTTTTTTTTTTATTTATTATCCGTGCCACATTTTAATTTATAAAGATGAGTACCCATCTCAACATGTTCCATTTAGCATATTGATATATATCACAGTAATGATGTATTTTATCATCTCTCATGTAATTCACAGACTTAAAAATAGGAGGTGAAAGGGCCTCATAAGTGGAACAGCCTAGGGCCGCTTTTCATCTAAATTCGGCCCTGATTCAAGCACTTGTTTGAGAAGTGCCTAGGTCCATGGGGTTCCATCTTCAGTACCCTCAGTGCCATCTAAGGAAATATTAAAAATCTCTTTCTCTTGTGAGAATTGCTTGCTTAGAGATTTTTAGTTTTTAAAATTATATTTTTATATTGAAAAAAATTTTAAATACAGCTTTTATTATATCTAATCATGAAAAGAAATTTTCATAATCTATAAATAGATGGCAACACATGGGAATTTGCGATACAGGCATGAGTCGTAGCGCATGCGCTGTAAGGAATAGATAGACACCCTTTTCCACGTTACCGGGGGTCTTATTTTTTGTCAAAACAATCAAATGTTTTTTTTCTTTGCTTAGAACGGTGATTCTCAAAGGGTACGCCTTAAAAGATTTTCAGGTACTCCCTGTACTGTTCAGAGAAATATGCTTTCAGGTATTAAATAAATGTTATTCTTTCTTTTGCCAATTTTACCGTTTAAAAACAGCTTTCATTATAAATAACTAATCTTTCTGGCTGTTTTTTTCTTTTATTGACATAAAAGTTTCCGACACAGGTTTCCGAGGATGTCTACTGGAATTTTTAATGTTAAATTAATTTCCTTTGCAGGCTATGAGACTCCGCTGTCTTTAAGCAATACTCTATGGAGTTGATCATCTAACATTAACTCAAAAACTGGTAGTTATATCTACTGGTTGTAAATTGGAAATTAAACATGAGGAATTGTCTTTAGAAAACTTTCTGATTTCTTTAAAAGAATGTGTGTCAATATCTAAAAAAGCTTTGAAAATTTTTTTAATACATTTTCAGTGTCATATTGATGTGAATTAGAATTTTCTACCTTCGTCACATTTAAGAAAAGAGGTAATTTTCAATGTATTGACGAAATGAGATTGTGCATTTCAAATATAGGTTCAAACATTGACTCGTTTATCTCATAAACACAAGATTAAATAAACTTTGGGTGCATTTCAACTTCATTAAGAATCCAAATTTAAGCCAATTAAAAATATAATTTTCTCAGCGGGGAAGAGCATTTATGCTCACGCTTTACGTATATATTTTTCAATTCCTTCTATTAGTTCACGCTCTCCCTATATATATCGTGTTTACATTTTCAATCGTTGATAAAATACTTTTTTATTCTTCCACTCCAGTTCAAGTATAGTAGTGGAGGACACTGGATGTGAATACAGTTTGTTCAAATATTAATTCATTCATTAAATTTAATTTTTAGTCTATTTAGTTTTAAGTTGCATGCATCTACCAATAGATGGCGCCAGATGCAGAGGAAAATTTCAAATATATTTATTTATAAAAAGGACTTTTTGCAATAGAGTGAAAAAAAAGTAGGAATTTACTTCATTTTTTTTTTTTTTTCATATTCCTTGTTTATCGTTTCATTTTTTTTTTTTTTACTTAAATATTATAACATATTTATCAGAAATTTGTATGTATGCGCCTACAATTATTTGTAGGATACTCACCGACTTCAAAGGGTTTGAGAACCATTGAGTCAGGATGTTTTATTTCCTTTCATGATTGCTATTGAATAGGAATCAACAAATTTTAAGGAGATGTAATAGAAAAGTGATTTAGAAGGAAACAATGCTGATAAATGTCGAGGCCACCCGCCAATCTGCCGCCTTCGATATTCCTTATCTGCTATCGTCATCTTCCTTTGCTTCGAAATTGTTTAGAGGACAAATGATATGCAAAGCCATTTGAACAGGAAATGATATGGAACTGTCTGACTATCCGTGGCGTAAAATAATTGAATGACGAAGCAGTGCACAATCCAAAACAGTCTCCTGCTAGTCTAGGGGTTGCACCAACTATATATTATTCACGTACATTTAAATAAAAATATAAAAAAGAAATAATAACAAAAAACATCGGTTCTGATTTCGGCCTTTTTTTTTTTGTGTGGACTTGCCTTTCAGATCATCATCATGGCTCCCACCGTTCAGCATAACCCTTTCAGTGTGTTTGTTTACATTTTTTCAATAGTTTAGTGGCATCGGCAACGGGTCCCTAATTGTACCGAATTTAAACTTTTAAATTCTTTTATTTTGCATTTTACTTTTAGTATTTTTTAATTTTTTTTTCCGAGTACCACTTTTAACTGAATTTTGAAACTTTATCTTGTATTTTTACTAACATTCATTAAGCAGTCAACTATTACTATAATCTATTTATGAATTAAGATGAGGAGGTTTAAGGGGTATTTCCCCTGTTGGTACTCCGTAATCGGTACGCCAGTTGCCATCTACATAATAGTTTTCGCATAACGTTTTTACCGTCCGAAATTTTTCTCCCTAGCGCGCATGCTCATAGAATCATTGTACTTCTTACACATGCATATCTGTAATATTCCTATGAGCATACTCGCTAGGAAGAAAATATCGGAAAAAAACTGTTATGCAAAAACTCTCTATTTTCCATGTACATTTCGACTCAACTATTACCTCCTTATGCGCAGGTTAAATCTGTATCTTTTGGCAGAAGCCTTCTTGGAGGTATAGGCGAGGTCGAATCTCGCTGGTCAAGAAAACTTCTGCTCGCGGGTTGTATGCGATCTTCATACTCATTTGAACTCTTCGTAGAAAAGTCATCCACCTCCTCCCCCAGATTAGCAATGTTTGGGGCTTAATTAGCCGAGGGTCTGCCGCTCGGGGCCACTGGTTTCGTGTTCGAGACCCGGCGGTGCTATGGATGTTTGTAGTGATTCGAAATTCACTTTAAGCCGGGAGTCCCGCTCTCCCTATGACCGTAGAGCGTCATAGAGCCCAATCAGACACAGCTCTACACACAATGATGTGGTGTGGTGTAATAGTTTGGAATGTTTGACGTTTTTAGTATCGACTACACTTTTTCCACCTACTGTTTAATGCAACGGTAACTATCAACATATTCTCACAGGGCTTTCAATTTAAATGTGATACATTCATAACATTTGGCTCGAGAAAGATCTGTCAAAAAAAAGGAATGTATTACTTTTATGACAAACAGTAAAGTAAAATTACTGCATAACTTTTTAATTAGCAACCACACGCCAATTTATTCTAGATTTTCACCAGTTAAGCTCTGACAATTATCTATTTTTGTATTATTCGTACATGAAAATATTTTCCTGTTCCTTCTATTAGCTCACCCTGTCCTTGTATATATATATATATATATATATTCACATTTTCAATCGTTCATAAAACACTTTTTATTCATCCACCCCAGTTCAAATACATTTTTGTTTATTAAACTTGTAGTGGATGACACTGGATGTGAATACAGTTTTCAAATATTCATTCATTAATTAAATTTAATTCATTCATTTTAGTTTTTCTTAGATTTAAGTTGCATGTATCTACCCATAGACGACGCAAGATGAACTTTTACAAATAATTGTTAATTCAATTTTTTTTAAAGACTTTCGGCAATAGAGTGAACACAAAGTAGGAATTAACTTAAAATTTTTTTTTTTTTTTTTTTATTTGTTTTTCACGTGGCCACACCTGTCAATTTGTTTTTCAGTGCAAGGGTGCCGCAAAGAACTGGAGGAGGCAGTGGTGACCCAGTGCGTCCGAATCTTCTTCTTGGCGGCCTCCTTTTATATGTCAGATGCGTCACGAAGCTCCCCTCCCACGCAACCCTCGCAGGACCGGATTCTGCGAGAAAAAGGAAATGTTCTTTGCACGCGGGGGGGAGAAGATTCACTTTTTCCCCAGATGAAAGGGTACCGGTTCTTGCCAGCGATGGATTCCCATGCGCGTCCGAGAAATTCCGTTCGACCTGTCCCTGAGATCTCTTTAAAATTAAAACTTTAATTTGCGATCTTTTCTGAGCAGCCTGATCAAGTGGCTAGCGCTCTGGCCTTTGGTACCACAGCCTTCAGGTTCGAATCTTGGCGGAGACATGGGTGTTTGTCAGTGGTTCGGAATCCACGTTAAACCGTAGGTCCCGTTTTAACATGATCGTAGAGCTTTGCGGGGCAGTGTTACTCCGCGCCCGTGGCTTATCTTCAAGTTACACGCGCCCCTTAATAGTGCAAAGTGAGTAAAGTATATATAAAATATGAGTATATTTTAAGTATAGTATATATAAATATGAGTATTTTTTATTATTATTTTGTGAGTATATTTAAATCATCTCAAAAATCCCTTTAGTCTTTGGTATTGCAGGCTTCCGGTTCGAATCTTGGCGGTGGCATGGATGTTTGTAAGTGGTTTCGAAATCCACTTGAAACTGCAGGTCTCGGTCTGTTTAACCATCGTGGGCACAAGATGACGTAGAGCGATAAACCAAACCGATCTTTTCGGGTCTCTTAACAATTTCATGGGCGTAGCGATTGACTTACGTATCGGTAAATGATGCCCATTCTCGCAATTTCTCTGGCAACTTTGTTGTTTTATCTGAAAACGTCGGCTGTGAAAAATGTTTTCCACGCCTTGATAAACCGCCTCTTTACCTTCTACTAACAGTCAGTAGTCACTCAGTCCGACACAGCAGATGTGCATATACACAGTCCAGTCACATTGATGTGACCACCCCCTACTTTTTCGACGTCAACGTGGAAATGACCCATCACAAAGGAAGGTGGCAGCCCATTGCAGTGGAGTGTATGTAAAGAATTCCACTGAAAGCCATAATATACGACGAGTGTATAGTCTGGCTTTTGACAGGTGGTCACATTAACGTGGCTGGACTGTGTATAATCATTATATTTTTGAAATAGGCCGCTCGATATATCTTTCACTAGGATGCAGCCATCTATTGAGAGGGAAGAAACCCAGAGATTTATACCACGATCAAAACTATCCTCTGGATGTTATGTTTACTTTTGGGCGTTTACAAGCTTTTCATTTTGGTTTTACTCATTTCTTTCGGGTTTTTCTCGACAAACCTTTACGATTTATTTTTATGCATTTTGTGCTTGTTCTTTTTTGTCTGTCAATGCTGTTTTAGTCGTTAATCCTTTTGAAGTTTGGGGAAGGATTTTCAGTTTCCCTGCTGCGGCTTATGCACACTTTGGATCTTGAACAATTTCTACCTCCCCTTTTCTGGTCTGATGGCCAATTGGTTAGCTATCTGGCCTTTGGTACCACAGGCTTCAGATTCGAATCCTGGCGGGGGCATGGATGTTGGTGAGTGGTTCGGAATCCACGTTTAACTGTAGGTCCCGGTCTAATTATCAAAAGTGTGCACAAAATGCACCACCATAGAGTGGCAAACCAAACCGAACCAATCCCCCTTTTTCAATTCCTACTGTTAGTTCACACTCTCCCTATGTATATCTTGTTCAGTCGTTCATAAAATACTTTCTATTCATTCACTCGAGTTCAAACACCTTTTTTTAACTTGTAGTAGATGACACTGGATGTTAATAGTTTTTCGCAAATATTGATTCAGTAATTAAATTTAATATTTATAATAATCGTAATTATTTAATAAAAAGTAACTAAAATTAAAATTTTCTTTGTTGACCTAAGTAGGAATTGACTTAAAAAATTGTTTTTTATATTATTTTTTAGAGAGAAGAAAGTCTGAATGTGAGGCCCTTCAGTGTTTGTGTGTTAGCTAATACCGTGATGGTTTTGTTGTACAGTTTACGTGTAACGGTTGTGCATTGGGTGCTACTGAAGGGTCGCCTTTCCAGTTCACTCCTTGTCAGTTCTCCTTTTGTGTTGTAGCGGCCTGGTGACCAAGTGGCTAGCGCTCTGGCCTTTGGTACCACAGGCTTCAGGTTCGAATCCTGGCGGTGGCAGGGATGTTTGTGGGTGGATCGGAATCCACTTTAAACTAGATACCGATCTTTTTAGCCCAAAGTGTGCACAAGATGACCGTAGAGCGACAAACCAAACCTTTTTGTGTTGTTCTTATGTATACTTTGTTATTGCACGAATAATTAACTATAAAATTAAGAGTTATAAATGGGATCATGAGACTGCAGTGATCTGGATTGAACATCAGTAGTGTGTGGTGCAGTTGCTGACTGCATTGAAAGGTGAATAGTTTCGATGGTAACTGTAACATCAAAGTGTCCAATTCGAGTTGTAGGGATTGCCGTTCTTGAATGCCACACCTGGATGTGAAACAGTGGCCTATCATCTCACACTGTTCTTAGTTGACGGGGGGTGGGGTGGGGGTGGAGATCATAATGATCGTATTCGGTGGGAAATATTCTGTACTTCATAAATGTAAGGTTTAATTATTATTGCGAGCCGCGAGAGGTCGCGACTGTGACCAGTAACTGGAACCTTAACTGTGTGGTCCAGTGGGGTAAGTACATGCGGTGATATCTAGAGATCACGAGGAGAACGCTAGGAGCGTCTGAACGAGATAGACGGTCTGGGACCGGTTCTTGGTTTTTAACTATTAATGCTATTGTAGAAGAAGGACAGGGTGCTATGTGTATGCATGTACTAATATTGTAAATAAACTAATATAAATAGAAAGAGATTGGTATTACATCCTGACACAACTAGCTGCTAGCATAGAGTTAACAAAGTACCTGGGAAAAAGAAATCCCCACGCATTTTTAATGCATGACATTTCCTTTGATAATTATTTTTATTACAACTCATTACTTTTAATTTTGTGCATACCAAATATTATTCTAGGAAGGTCTGTTCTTAAATTAAAAAAAAAAAAAGTTAAAAAATTTCTTAAAGTCAATTCCTATTTTTCACTATATATGCAGAAAGTTCTTTATAAATAAAGGTGAAATTTTCCTCTTGCATCTGGCGCCATCTATTGGTAGATTCATGCAACCTAAATCTAAAAGAAAAACTAAAATTAATGAATTAAATTGAATGAATGAATTAATATTTGAAAAAACTGTCAACATCAAGCGTCATCCACTACAAGTTCAAAAAATGCATTTGAACTCGAGTGGACGTATAAAAGTGTTTTATGAACGATTGAAAATGTGAACAAGATATATAGAGGGAGAGTGTGAACTAATGGAAGGAATTGAAAAATAACGATGTATTCGTTGTCTGTTTTATTTCATGCGTCGAATACGTAATTCCACTTAGCTTTGCCTAGAAATTCCTTCACACCTATTTCATAATAGCAGCTACGAAACCTCGTCAGAAGCCCATTTTTCGAACGTATGCAAACGTTCCGCATTTCTGAAAGTAGCACATTTTGAAGTAATTAAATAATAATAATAAAAAAAAAAAAATCAACAGCAGTCGCCATGAATGCAAATTTCTGTGATGGAGGAAAGTATTTCGGAGGTCAGCTACGGAAATGGGTTCCTGCAAATTGGCAGAATCATTAGCAATTTAAATCGCTCGCATTCCCAATCTCCAAACAAACTGGCGATATCTTCCTCCCCAGATATATCGCAATCGGCGATTGGAAAAGATGCCGAAGGTCGTGGAAGGAGGAGGAAGAAAAACATTCCTGGTTTGGACGACGGCCATGGGTCGAGATAAAGAGTAGAGAAAGTGGCACCTGAGAATGCCAGGAATGAGATCTCCCAAATCTGCCTGTTCATTAACTCGCTCGGACGGCGGGCAGATGTAGGTGTGAGAGCGAGCACGTTTCCACCCGAGAATTGGTAAGTGCTTGCCTTTTTGGGTCGCCAGGTGGCGCTGTTCTCTTGCTATACTCTCTCTTTTTGGGGATGGGGAGTTGGATAAAAATCTGTAGTGTTATTCAATTCCTTCTATTAGCTCACACTCTCCCTGTATATATCTTGTTCACATTTTCAATCGTTCATGAAACACTTTTCATTCATCCACTCAAGCTCAAATACATTTTTTGTTTATTAAACTTGTAGTGGATGACACTGGATGTGAATATAGTTTTTTAAATATTAATTCGGTAATTAAAATGAATGAATTAGTTTTAGTTTTTCTTAGATTTAAGTTGCATATATCTATCCATAGAGGGCACCAGATAAACTTTATAAATAATTTTCGTTCATTTTTTAAGGACTTTCTGCAATAGGGTGAAAAATGGAATTGATTAAAATTTTTTTGTATTACTTGTTTGGTCACCAGGTGGTGCTGTTCTCCCTTTCTTGCCATGTTCTCTTTTTGTGGGTGGGGACAGGGCCGAATTTATTATAGGCTAACTAGGCTTCAGCCTAGGGCCTCGAGATCAAGAGGGCCTACATTCAAATTGCTAGCAAAATTAGAATCACACTATTCTAAAAGCAGTAAACACTAAAGCACTGAGCCGAAAATAAGGAGAAATTCTACACATATGACTAATAAACAAACATCATAAAGTTTTTGCATACCGTATTTTTATCGTCCGATATTTTTTTCTCCCTAGCGCGCATGATCATAGGAAATTACGCAGGCATATCTGTAATGTTTCCCATAGCGGGACCCATTTCTTCAAATTCACGTAAAGCCTTTATATAACAATAAATAGTCAATCTTTTATGAATTGTCTAATTAAGAAATCTAGTGAGCTGGTGGCCAAATGGCCAGTGCTCTGAGCTTCAGTATCACAGGCTTCTGATTCGAATATTGGCGGTGTCATGGATGTTTGTGGGTGGTTCGGAATCTACTTTAAACTGTAGGTCTCGGTCTGTTTTACCCTCATTTGCACAAGATGACCGTAGAGCGACAAACCAAACCAAATCCTGCAAGTAATGGATGACTCTAGATTTCCTCTGCGTTTCTTTCTTTTTGATATGTTAGTATTGTTGGTTTGTTAAAGAAACTTAATCCTTCAGCTGAAGTTATTAACATACTTATGTATTAGCTGTCGTATAGAATAAATTTTTTAGAAACAAAACATTAGTAAAAGTTTAAAATGAATTTCATATTTATAGCTAGAATGCTTTAAGAAGTTTACCCAGGGCCGGATTTAGATGAAAAGAGGCCCTAGGCTATTCCACATATGAGGCCCTTTCTCCTCCCATTTTTGAGTTTGTAAATTACACGAAAGATAATAAAATGCATCAATACTGGGATATATATGAATAAGTAAGATGAAATATGTTGTGATGGGTACTCATCTTTATAAAAAAAAATGTAGCACGAATAATAATAATAATAAAAAAAGTCGAGAACACTTATTTGGACATTTATTCTCAGCACTATATATAGTACTTGCAACAATAACTCATCAAACATAACACACAACATTTTCAAAGAAACAAAATTCAAATAATAAAAATCTTTGACTATGAAAATAATTATTTTTACGTATACATTTTTGTTTGTTTATGAGTCATATGTGTAGAATTTCTCCTTATTTTCGACTTAGTGTTTACTGTTTTTAGAATAGTGTGATTCTAATTTTGCTAACCATTTGAATGTAAAGCCACTCTTGACCTTGAGGCCCTAGACTGAAGCCTAGTTACCCTATAGGAAAATCCGGCCCTGCTCTTGATACACATAGATCTACCCTTACGCATTCCATGCTAGTAAATAGAATTCAATATATATTCCCAAGTCCAAAATCTGAACAGTGTTTTTTTCTCCCGATTTTAAATGTGTTTATCAATTCCATTAGTTCCAATTTGAGAAGGACGTTATGGTTACGCTTATCACATTTATTCAGAAGGGTGGCCAGAAATAGTTCTCTGCTTCAACTTTGTAATCGCGGTTCATTATTCCACCGTTTGTTTTTTGCTGTCTGAGTTATCTCTCGCCCGATATTCTTTTTTCTTTTCTTTTTGTTCGATAAAGAAGTGAACTTTTCCCTCGGCGTTTTGTTCCAGGTGAAGGTCGGACTGCTGCCACCGGTGTGCACGTAATGTTCTTTTCAAAATGTTTCGAACGCGTTCTTTTTTAAAATGCCGAGCACGTGATCCGAGATTTTTCGCAACGGTTTTGTGGCACATTCGGCAATACCCAGAATGCATCGCTGCTGCGCTACATCGTAAAGAGTGCAGCAATTTCATGTGTAGCCATGGTGATGCAAAAATGATTTAATATGCAGTCGTGATGTAGAAAAATGTGAACTTTTAAGAGTCGTCTTTATCTCGCTAATTAATGGCTGTGTTTGTGACTGCGCTACATTTGTTGCGATTGTCATACAATCATAGTGCTTGTGGCTCAAATTACATACAGCTTTATTTCCATTTATATTTCTTTCCTACCATGTAGGCATTCACTTCTCGTTGTTCTGGTGGCCAAGCGGCTAACGCTCTGGCCTTTGGTATCCCAGGCTTCAAATTCGAATCCTGGCGAGGGCATGGATGTTTTGTTAGTGGTTCGGAATCCACTTTAAATTGTAGGTCCTGGTCTGTTTAGCCTAAAATGTGCATAAGATGACCGTAGAGCGACAAACCAAACCAATCTTTGTTCTCTTTTCTAACGTTCCATTTCTTTTTTTCACTTTTACTAACACTTAGTTGGCGGACCGACATGAGTATCCCAGCAGTGTTTGCTGCTGTAAATGGACCTGATGGAATTTAAGTTAAAACTGCTTCAAGTTAATGAAGCGGGAGTCGTAAGTCGGTTTGAAAATCCGACTCCCGACTTTTTTATAAAAATATTTTTTTCTTAAATTGCAAGAATTAATTAAATTAAATATTAAGGGAGCCATTCAATAACTTGTTTGTTTCTAGGTTTGTTTGTCTTTTTGATGTTGATCGGCTGATCTATTTTTGGGCTCGCCCCCTCCCTCCCTCCCTACTAATTTCGAAGTTCTCAACTTTGTTCTTAACGTTGTTTTGCCACCACTCCCAAGCAACGATAACGGGATGGCTATATACATGCACAACTACAAATACTGGAAATCACAGACCAGGGTTACTGTCGTGGCGAAGGTCTGAAACTACCATGTGCCTAAGGGCAGGTCGGATACACTCAGTCGAACTTATCTCGCTGGGATTTTGAAAGAATGGAGATCGGAGGAATTAAAGTGCATCGCATCTTCTTAATTTTCTGCACCATTTTGATTTTTGATCGGATCAAAATGATCCGTTCTTTTTCCTTCCATCCATTGATAAGATATAAAAAATTTTTGTGGGTCTTCCTAAAATATTAATCTTTGTTGAAATAGGATCTTAATTACTTTTAGTGCATGCATACTATTTTGATCGATCATTCTTTTTTAGTTCGATATGTGTCCAAGTCGATGCGATGTGTTTTACATATTTATTTAGTGTTGACATCAACTCATACATGCAGTCTGATGGCCAATTGGCTAGCGCTCTGGCCTTTGGAATCACATGCGTCAGGTACTAGAGATTCAAAACTGGCGGTGGCATGGATGTTTGTGAGTGGTTCAGATTTCACGTAAACTGTAGCTCCCAGTCTAATTAGGCTAAAGTATGCACGAAATGACCGTAGAGCGACAAACCAAACAAAAAATCAAAAAAGTTTTTTATGTAAACTTTTTCCAAATTGAAACGTGAATATATTTTGTTAAAAGCATATTTTGGTTTCATGTTTGATAATGTTTCATAACCTAATTGAACACTAGCATGAAAGAAAAAAATTTCCATGAAGCATTATTTAAAATTTGGCTTTGTACGCAGGCAACTCTAGTGTGGTATTAAGAACTATTTTCTTTAATTTTATCTCAGTGGTTGGAACTGTCACCATTTTTTTTCGATGCCCTCAAGTTCAGTTGATTGGGCGAAATAATGATGGTACAACACGTTTCCTATGCTTTGAAACGAAGGTGTAGAAAAATAGAACAAGTAATATAAAAAGAAATTTTAAAGTCCATTCCTACATTTTTTTCACTCTATTGCAGAAAAGCCCTTTACAAATGAAGTTGAAATTTTCCTCTTGCATCTGGCGCCCTCTATTGGTAGATACAGGCAACTTAAATCTAAAAAAAACTAAAATGAATGAATTAATTAATATTTGAAAAACTGTATTCACATCCAGTGCCATCCACTACAAGTTCAAAAAAGTGCATTTGAACTCGAGCGGATGAATGAAAAGTATTTTATGAACGATTGGAAATTTGAACAAGATATATATAGGGGGAGTGTGAACTAATAGTAGGAATTGAAAAATACTTCGAATGTTGGTAATTTCAGTCCAAATTACAGAAAAAAAAATTATATACATAGTCCAGTCCCATTAATGTGACCCCCTGTCAAAAGCCAGGCTCTTGCATATTCTGGCTTTAAGTGGAGTGTGGTAATAAGTGGTATTTTCTTTATAGACACTCCACTGCAATGTGCTGCCCCCCAGCCTTTTCGATGGGTTATTTCACGTTGATGTCGAAAGTAGGACTGTGCATATGTATGTAAAGGACTGTGCATATATATTATTTAAAATGAATCGTTTTCTTTCGATTTTTGGAATACATGCTCGAGTAGAGGTTTTTGTTATCGGATGGATGCGATCCGAAAGACGGGGGCGTTCTCTTATCTGTCGCTACCTGCCGAAACCTGTGCTTTCTTTTTTCTGGAGATAACGTGTTTTTGGAGCGCGAGACAGATACGCTCGTCTCCAGATAAGGGCACCTTTGCTCAGAATCATTTTGCCAAACTTGGCGTATTTTGTTTCTCATGCTCTCTTTTTGTGACGATGCTAAAACATCTGAAAGGTTCATCTTCTTAATATACAAACAGTAGAATCTCTAAGTCGAACTTCAAGGGAGACGCCAAATAATTCCAGTTATAGAGTTTTCGACTTACGCGGATTTTGTAAGGAAATATTCGACTTGCGGAGGTTTGGAGAGTTAAAATAAATAAAAATTGAAGTTGCAGAGGTAATTACCATGTTTATTTTCAACTTAAAAGTTATGTTATGTACTACAATAAAAAAAAAATCGAAATAATTCCGAAGCAACCTTAAAGGTATCGAGCTGTATTCGCCAGAATTTACTTTTTGGCGCCCTTTGGCAATTTCTTTCTTGTGATCGAGGGAACTTCGTTTACAAACTACGTTACTTCGTTGTCGTTGCTGGAATCGCACAAAAATAGTTAATAAAGCCTCTCTTTGCGCAGTTTTAAATATTTTTCTATTATACATTCGATGTGCGTGATATTATGTTTTTGAAGGTTTTGAAATTAAATTAAAACGTGCGCCAATAGTGTATTAAATGCTAATGACGAGTAGGAAATTATAATAAAATGATGAATCACTAACATCATGAGAAAATCATAACAAGCATTTCTTGAGCTTGCTTTTAACCCATTTCTCCCTGGTTTGAGATGAAGCTTCTGAAAAAAATATATATTCATATATAATTATAAAAAAATATATATTAAAGATATAATATATATTATTATTATTATTATTTTGAGAATCAAACCAAAGATGTCTACATCAAGATAGCCTCAAAAACTTGCACGAACTTACTTTCATAGGTATATTATTTTGTAAGTTATTAATTATTAAAGTCTAATTTAAATTTTTCGTTTATTTTTAATCACACATTATTTTTACAATTCTAATGTTCGTTATTTGATTTTATTTATTTTCATAACTTATCAATACGCCACTGTGCTATTCAGAAGACGCTTTTTTTTTTTTTCAGAACATTTTGATCTACCGTCATTAAGTATCACAAGGATTACAGAAGGAAGTAACAAATAACATCAAATAAACAGTAAATTAAAAAGGATACGTGGCATTACAAGAGAACCAAAGTAAAAGAGAAAAAGGAGGGATTTAAGAAACGTCAAAGTAAGAATTTACAAATTTATAAAAGTCTGTACAAGGCTTATTAACAAGATGACGAAAGTTTGGTAGTGCACTATTTGGAGTGTTAGATTTTTCTTTTAAATTTTTCCAGGATGGAACAGTTAAAAAATAAGGCGATCGATATTCTGCACTCCACCTATATTGTAGTTCCAAAAGATCAATTGAAAAAAATTTTAAATATGTTCCAATAGAAGTTAAAATTGCCATAGCCAGTCATAAACTGAATGATTCTAAAATCCAGTAAAATGAAACGATCAATTTTGGGGCAATAGAGGGGAAATTATTTCATGATTAGAGGCATTGGATAATTCTAAGCACAATGGATTCGTCATATTATTCATCTTGCCTTTGAATGTCTTTTTAAAATCAGATTTTGGTATCTTAAAATTAAACAAGTAATATAATTTTTTTTTTTTTTTAAGTCAATTCCTACTTTTTTTTACTCTATTGCAGAAAGTCCTTCATAAATAATCTTCATTCATTTTTTTTTTTTTGAGTTTATCTATTGGTAGATATATGCAACTTAAATCTAAAAAAACCTAAAATGAAACTGTATTAATGTCACGTGCCGTCCATTACAAGTAGAAAAAAAAAATGTATTTTAACTTGAGTGGAGGAATAGAAAGTATTTCATGAACGATTGAAAATTGGAACAAGATTTTATATATATATATGTGTGTGTGTGTGTGTGTGTGTGTGTGTGTGTGTGTGTGTGTGTGTGTGTGTGTGTGTGTGTGTGTGTGTGTGTGTTTCACTGTCAAACGGTAGGTCGCATTTTCATGTGGATTTTCATCACAGAAAAACCAATCCTTCCCATTTCTCGAATGTATTTGAAGAGGAAAGATAGTTGTAATGAGGTCTGAAGATAGTTGTAATGAGCAAAAAAATGATTAAAAACACGAGACTAAGTCCTTCAAATCCATTGATGCTCTAGAACAGCGAGGGAATCTTAAGAGTCGGATGTGGATTGTGCCATGGATAGGACTTCATAAGTTTTTCATGAAGCTATAGCTATTATTTTAAATGTTTATTTCTCACGAGATTCTGGCATTCATCTTGAGAATAAACTTCTCAACGACATCATTAATGGACGTTTTAGAAACAACAGGTTCTTTTCAAGTATTTAACATCATGCTCTTCTGGAGACGAATTGCTCAGCATAATGAATGACCCTTTGTTATGCACATCTGTAAAGGCGGGTCATGGGTGTACAGTGTCAGCATGAGTTGGCCAAGATCAGTGGACGCTTTGGTATCTTTGGTTTTTAAATTTTTTTTTTTTGCGTTTTCGGCTCTTGTTGCCACGGTGCATGAAGGTGGCTCGTGATCGCTCGGTTGATGAAGGCCGTGATCCTGAGAGATCACTTGATGGATGAAGGGCGTGATCCTCGAAACAGCTCGACTCTGAGGTTCAAAGATATTAACTCTCGCACTGCATAGATTGGTTTCGGTCAGTTCAGTGGCCTTATGGTAATAAAAAAAACAAAACAACCTAAACAGATATGCTTATTTAAGATTATCAATAATGAACAAAAACTTTTCTTATTTCCAAGCATGATATGCATATAATATCATTGAAATTATTATCATAATTCTCACTTCAGATAAGAACGCATTGAATTTTTGTAAAGTTCTATGCTAACGCATCTATGCTATAAACAAGTAATATAAATTTTTTTTTTAAGTCAGTTCCTACTTTTTTTTTCACTCTATTGCAGAAAAGTCCTTTATAAATAATTTGCATTCATTTTTTTAAGTTTATCGGGCGCCATCTATGGGTAGATACATGCAACTTAAATCTAAAAAGAACTCTAATTAATTAAATTTAATTACTGAATTAATATTTGAAAAACCCGTATTAACAAGTGTCATCCAATACAAGTTCAAAAAAAAATGTATTTGGTGGATGAATAAAAAAGTGTCTTATGAACAATTGAAAATTTGAACAAGATATATAGGGAGAGTGTGAGCTAAAAGAAGGAATTGAAAAAAAGATATGAAAAGGTTATTTAAGATATGAAAAGGTTTTGTTAATTTTTGATAATTTACAGGCATAATAGTTGATAATTTCCAAGCATATGTATATAATATCATTAAAATGACAAACGAATTCTCATTTCAGATAAGAACACACGGTAATTTTTATAAAGTTCTAAATTATCGCATCTATGCTATAAAAAAAGACAATTATTATAAAACGTATGTTTACTGTTTAGTTATTTATAATCATTCAACTGTTCTTATTTGATTTATGTATTGTTCATTTTATAACACAATTTTTTTAATACAAAATAAATTACGATAGTATCATTATAATCTTTCTTTTCTTTTTTAGGTGAGTATTTGCTGTTCAGGATTACTTCTGCGTTTTGTAAAAGAGGTAAAATATTTGAAACTATATTTTCGAACAGAATATAACAATTTATTAAGTGACAAAATAAGAGTATTAAATGTAGCATGATTGTAGATATGGTATATTTTAATAGTGTTTATTAAAAGATCACAGTATTTTTATGTTGTTAGTTTTTGATGAACGTCATTAATTTTAATCATGAAGCGATTGTTCTTTTTAATTTAAATCTTTTTATAATTGTAATCTTTTACAACCTTAATGTACTGTAGATTAAAATAATACTTTTGAACTGTTCCAAACTTTAAACGATTAAGTGAAATGATCATTTTTATGGGCTTGTGTACAACTCATTTTACAATACTTCTGCAAAAGCTAATATAATGTCTTCACTTATTAGAGAGTTACCGTATTTTGGACGTCCGTTATTTTTTATCCATAGCGCGCATGCTCATAGGAAATTGCGCATGCGTATCTAATGTTTCCTATGAGCATGCGCGCTAGGGAAAAAAATAACGGACGTCCAAAATACGGTATGCAAAAACTCTCTATTGTGCTTAAGCTGAGCTCCAAATTCATTTGAATCCATATCGTATATTAATGCTTAGTTTTGTTTACTTTTCTAAATGTATCAATTCTTCAGCTGTGTTGATTTCTAAAGAATATAAGCATTCGTAACGTGTGGGGCTAATTAAGTATCCCTAACAAATGGAGTAGATGGGAAAATGATTATATTGTAATAAAATAGGGAAATCGAAAGCAACCTTAAAATGAAATGGAAATTTCGAAAGGAATAAGGAAATAGGAAGGGGAAAACGAGAGTGACCTTAATTTCGACGAACAATCGATGGTGATTGGACAGACTTTGTTTTTGGAAACAAGTAGGTTTCTCTGGAATTTTTCCTCTCTGGAGGAAGACTCCAGAGGAGGCAGGATATCTGAGTACTTCGCGTAATTGGGGTGTGTTTTTAACTGGGATCGTGTAATTGGGACTTTTAGCTAAAGATCGTGTAATTGGGATGTCCTATGTCTTCTCAGGAAAGACCTTGAACATCTATTCTTGATACGTCGTCAGGCATGTTTAGCAACCGTTTACGGTGATGCTAATTACCAGTGCACATTACGGTCGGTGACTTTTCACAATTACCTGTGTAAGCAGAAATAAAAATAGTTCATTAAACAGAGGCTGTCTAATCAAAATTTTTTTTTTTTTTTCAGATTGGGCGTCTTGCTTGCTAACAGGCAAACAATTCTCAAGAAAATTAATCTCTTTGACAGGTTCAATTTAGCTGATATTTTCTCATTGATAATGGCGGCCAATTGGCTAGCACTCTGTCCTTTGGTACCACAGGCTTCAGGTTCGAATCCTAGGGGTGGCAGGAATGTTTGTGAGTGGCTCTGAATGCAAGTTAAAGTGTAGTTTCCTGTCTAATGAGCCCAAAGTGTGCACAAAAAACTCTAAGCGACAAATCAAACCTTTAAATAAAGACCGCTCTTTAATAACCGTAAGAAAAATTGAAGAAACACTACGTTGATTTTATTGTATAAGACTGAATAGTATAGTTCAACCTCCAATTGTGGGGAAATCGCCAAACGATAGGCGTAAAGGGAGGAGAACGTTAATTTCATAAATTAATTTAATTACAACTAAATAGTTTTAATCATTGAAATTTTAAATTTCATAATATCAAAAGAAACTGAGTGGAATTTTTTTTTCATTTAAACTATTAACCTTTTTCTTACAAAACTATTTTGCACCGCTTCTATCTGACGAGCGCCCCTCAAGAGTAATAAAGTCGTCCAATACCATCTTTAAAACGGATGCTTATTTTTCCGCACAATTGGTAGTAGTTGTAATGCAGTCATTAAAAAAAAAAACCTAACATTTTTTTTTTTTTTTTTTTTCGAAAACGGACTTTTTTTCATTGTTCAAAGTTGGTAAGGCAATAAACATAAATGGCGTTTTGTTAAAATTAAAAAAAAAAAGAAAAAAGGTATTAGGGTGTTTTTGTAGTCAGTCGAAAATATTCATTTTCCGTATAAACTACGCAGTATTGTATTGAATGTATTAAATACGTAAGGACGTTTTTTCTTCTCTCTCATTGTATTCAAAAAGGTAGCCGAAAACTTGTATTTAATAGGAAATTTTTGCAAGTGATGTCATGTCCGAATTTCCCCCCTCTTTTGTGTTTTGAAACGCGTTGCATCATCGGTCAATTTATCCGCATATCGCCAAAGAGTGGAGTGGAGTGAAGTGAAGTATGCGTCCGGTCTTTCCGCTCTCCGAAGTGGAAAGGTCAGCGCGCAAATTACCGAAATGAGGGATTTCATTTCAAAATATTTTGCTTCGTCTTCTTTTTAACTGCTGTCTAATTGGATGGGTTGGAAACCCGGTCTTCTATTCCTTGGCAAATATTTGTAAACAAGTTTTGTTTTATTTACAATTTATAAATAACAAGTAATATAAAAAAAATTATTTTTTTTTAAAGTCAATTCCTACTATTTTTTTACTCTATTGCAGAAAAGTCCTTTACAAATAAAGTTGAAATTTTCTTCTTATATCTGGCACCATCTATTATTAGATACATGCAACTTAAATCAAACAATTCGACAAATTAAACAAACCAAGCCAATCATTATTTTTGAATGGATGATTTAGTTTGTCTAAGGGAATTCTTTAATCAAATGTGTTGCATTTCTTAAATAATAACTTCGAATTATTTTACGCGTTATATAATGTTCTGCCTAAAATTGTAAATAATTGCGTGAATGGTGAAAAAAAAAGGTTTTATTAGGATGGGCACAAATTATGCAACAATTAATAATTATATTTTTAAGTTACATGCGGTTAATTATATTTTAAGTTACATGTTACATTACAAATAAAGTTGAAATTTTCTTCTTATATCTGGCGTCATCTAGTATTAGATACATGCAACTTAAATCTAAAAAAAAAAAACAAACTAAAATGAATGAATGAATTAAATTTAATTACTGAATGAATATTTGAAAAAACTGTATTGACATCCAGTGACATCCACTACAAGTTCAAAGAAACTGCATTTGAACTCGAGTGGATGAATAAAAAGAATTTCATGAAGGATTGAAAATGTGAACAAGATATATATAGGGAGAATGGGAGCTAATAGAAGGAATAGAAAAAAACAATTATTTTAAACAAGGAATTCTTTTTCTTGCATCAATGCCATTCTTGAATAAACATTCAACGTAAAAGATGGTATCCGATCCACATAAACGATAGGATTCGTTAAAATGGGAACAGAAAACATGAATAATAATGAAATTTGAATAGTAGAAATGTTTTACTTCATACTAACATGCATGTTCTAGGTATGACAAAAAATAAAAAACACAACAGAAATTAAATGCTATTGTCGTGAAATTTTTAATTTTAAAATAGTTTCTGATATATTACAGTACTTTGACTCCAAGAAAAACAAAACCTTTTTAACGTGGCGTAAGTTTTTAAATTGCTTTATACCATGGGAAGTTTACTTTGTTTGGCCATGTAAACGCAACATCCGTGATTTTATTAATCTTCGAAAACGGTGTAAAACTTATTTTAATAGAAATTTTCCTTAAAAATCTCACACTATACTTATTAAATAATGCTGCATTAGAATCTGATATGCAAACTGGTGGAATTGCTGTCTTTCAACATCACTGAACGCGTGTTTGGAAATATACTTTAAAAGTGTCGTCAGTTTCTGCAAGTAGAAACTGTGTAGTGAAATTTAGAGATTGTGTTGTTTTAGATATGAATATTTGACACGCATCGTAAGAGTCGTTAAGAGTTTTTTTTTTTTTTTTTTTTTTTTTTTTGTAAGGATTTTTTTATAAATTTTTATGTATAATTTTACTGATGGATGAAACGCGCAATGCATCTGATGGCAAAATGTTCATTTGTTAAATTTATTCATTTTAAAAGTTAAAAAGTTGCACAAAAAAACACAACGGGTATTGTAAGAAAACTTATATGTTATGCGAGAGTTTTGCTTCATTGTCAGCCATTTGTTCACGATGTTAGCGGAGAGTGAATTAAAAGAATAAAAAGAGCTTCACCAAAAACAAAGTATAACCACGTGCGTTCGAGAGACGATGATGTCGAAGTCTTCATTGTTCTGACGGTTGCCTCATTCAATTTATTGTCTGATCGTGGAATTCGGGTAGAGGTAGTTCCCCTTTTTTTAGTGACATTTGTGTTCGAGGCATTGATAGGCATTCTCTACTGATGGCCGACACTCTTCTGAACTTCATTTCAAGGCAGATGGGTTTTGTATTTTTTATTGTAAAAACAGTGCATGAGTTGAACATTTCTTTCCATTCGTCTGTGAGACAAATGGAGAGCTCTTTTTATTCATTCAATTCCTACTATTAGTTCACACACTCGCTATACATATCTTGTTCACATTTTCAATCGTTCATGAAATACTTTTTATTCATCCACTCCAGTTCAAATACATTTTTTTTTTGAACTTGTAGTGGATGACACTGAATGTTAATGCAGTTCTTTCAAATATTAATTCTTTCATTCAATTTAACTAATAAATTCTAGTTTTCTTTAGATTTAAGTTGCCTGTATCTATCCATAGATGGCGCCAGATAAACTTAAAAAAAAGTGAATGAAAGTTATTTATAAAGGACTTTCTGCAATAGGGTGAAAAAAAAAGTAAGAATTGACTTAAAATTTTTTTTTATATATTACTTGTTTTCTGTTCAGAATCATGCTCATAAATTTTGAGGAAATTTTTTTTTATTCATTTGGAGATTCATCGAAGAATGGAGTTCATAACAAGTATGGTTTAATTTTTGTGCTTGTAATTTCCGTTCCAATACACTTTCATGAGTACGGAATTCGTTATAATTTGATTAGGAAGTTTAACTTAGATCCAAATTCTAAACGTTTTTAGATCGTCGACTCAAATCTTTTGGAGAATAAACGTTTGGATACTAGATTAAAAACATTTTTAAATGCTTTTATTATACACATATACAAAGGGAATTCAATTATCTATCTTTCAGTAACTCTCAGCATTGTTCTATCGTTGTATCTTTGTGGGTAGGCAAGGAGGAAAATACGAAATAACAGATGATTTTCTGACGGTTGTTCGCTCCCTCTTACAAAAAAACCCAAAAATCCACGTGTTTAAAGTCTAAATCGGGATAGAGGATATTACTGCATTAATATGATAGGAGTATCATTGTGTTCGCATGTAATTTTAAATTTGTAAAATGTAGGATTTTTAAATGCAGACTGCTACAAAACTTAATCAGTTTTTAAATTTTTTCTCCTTATTTTACTGGGAACGTTACTCTTATATCGGTACTCTATTGTACACGTGTAATTACGCGTCTACATTAGAGTACCGATATAGAATAAATAAATGTAGAGTTAGTAAATCAATGCTGAAAATTTTTTAACATTTTTATAACTATGGAGAAGTTTTATGTTAACTAATTGCTTATATGCACATAGAAATTTTACATATATCACGTATTTTATAGCAAAAAAATTTAATCTATTCTTAAATTATTTCTTTTATCCTGAAGTCAATGAGATAATTTCTTTACAAATGATGTCAACATTTTGCAGCAAACATCCTCTTCGTGTGTAGTTGAAGCGTTGACACTTTAAACACTGTAAATCGCCACTGTTTATAATGAATATATCTGACAAGAAATAAAGTACACAGCATTTCAAAACTTACGATGCGTGTAATTCCTCTTATAAAATTAACCTTATTAAAAATTTGAATTCTAATTGTAAATAAGGTTTTGAATAATTTCAACATAACTAGTAAACGAATTCTAAAATTAGAGGGCTGTAATTGACCAAATTGTCATAGAGCTGTCTTAATTACATATTAAAGCAATTTTGTACATCGAGTTTTCCCCTCAGATTTGCGACATAGAAATTAAACGAACTAGAAACAAGCGTTATTTTTGCATTCGACAGACCCTTTTATGACATTGAACGAGAGAATCTGAAAGCATTAATGTCAGCCAATCGTCAGATGTATGATTTAAATGTTCTATTTGCAATATGTTTATTGTGTGCTTTAAGAGTTTTTGACACCCGAGACTATGTCATTTAACCAATTTTCCCAAGTTGAAATAAATCTTCGAAACAATATTATATTAAGTCATTTTTCAAACAAATATTAAGAATACGAAACATTTGGACATGCGCAGCATAGTGTCTGGTAGAATTGGCTTCATTGGTTGTGAGCCAGCAACGTTGTTTCTTGCTGAAACAAATTATGGCTAGCTAATGCCTATGCTAATTTCTTAGTATAGCCATTTTGAAAGGATCATTGTCAGATCAGATTCAACTCTCCAGGACAATATCTTAAAACAAAAATAAATTGTAAAAATACAATTTAAAACTTTTTATTAATTATGCAATTCTAGCTACTTTTATACCAAAAATTATGTAAAAAAATAAAACAACTAAACAAGATACTAGGAAAAGGGTCCAGCCAAAAAATGGTGGCAAATTTTACTGCACAGATGGCAGTGCTAGTCTGTCCATTACAACATACGGCAGCATTTGAAGACCTAAAAGTGCAATTTCTTTTCTTTTTTTTCTGCATGCAAATTCAAAATGTCCAACACAGGGAGAACGGACGTTGTTTTCAAGACCTCTTATGAAGCCGAATTTAAGCAAATTAAAAATATATCATTTTCTTAGCTGGGAAGAGTATCTATGACCACGCTTTATGTATATATAATTTTTTTGTAAGATTTCGTTTCGTCGCCGGAAGTTTTGATGCGTGCTGAACAATGAATTAGCTGTTTGTGAAGCTGTCGATGTGTTTGGCGATGCACTTAGCCAAGTGTTTGCTCAGCGAATGAATTATTCAGAGAGTGGACTCAGCTGCTGTCTGCCTGAGATCGCCGCTTTCCTCCGTCGGGAATCTGGTTGTCCACTTTCGCAACTGTGAGCTGATTAGCATGCGAATAGTTCCGCAGATTGGGTTAACGGGTCCTCAGAACGTGGCAGAATGCAACTTTCTAATAACTCAGTCGAAAAGCGGCCGCTTTGGATGTTGCTTCACGCTGATAGGTTGCAACACCTCCGAAATAAGAATGCCTAACAATTTATTCAAGAAAGTTATGACAAATATCAAGGTAATTTTTTTTATTTAAAAGGATGTTACATATTTATTTTCTGAATGTTTATCATAGACGCTTTTTAGTTCAAGTCCTCCAATTCGAGTGAGCGGCCTAGTGTCCAAGTGACTAGCGCTCTGGCATTTGGTATCCCAGCCTTTAGGTTCGAATCCTGGAGGTGGCAATCCTGGTGGTTTGGGAGTGGTTCGGAACCCACTTGAAACTGTAGGCCCCGGTCTATTTAGTTTCTAGTGTGCACAAGATGACCGTAGAGCGACAAACCAAACCTTCAAACCTGGCCATTGGTATCACAGGCTTCAGATTCAAATCCTGGTTGTGGCATAGATGTTTGTGGGTGGTTCGGAATCCACTTTAAGCTCTAAGTTCCGGTATCGTAAGGTCGTAGAGCGTTGTTGGGGGTAGTTCGTCCACGTTAAACATTAGGTACCAATCTAATTAGCCCAAAGCGTGCACAAAATGATCATAGAGTGATCAACCAAACCAGACTCTGATTCGAGTGCAATTTTCAGATAGCAAGGAATTTATTTATGCTCGAGTCATTTTTAGTTCAAAAGCCACTATTAAAAAAAAAAAAACAACAACCTCATTTTCTGTTCTATCCCAATTGCTTTTTAATTAGTGGGCTGTCAAGAAAGTACGTTCTGTTTCTACCATGCACTTTTAAATGGTGGAATGCTTTCTTGCTATTCAATACTACAAGTATTTTTAATGATTAAAACTTTAAATTACGTAATATCAAAAGAAAGTCGAAAAAAAAAAAATGCACACTAAACATTGAATTCACGGGTTCCCTGTATTTCTGAGAATGTATCGAGACGTCAAATTGCATGCGAAAAGAATGCTACATTTTTGCTTTTTAGTTAAATTCAGAAAGTAGTACTCGCTATATGTCTAATATATGTGTATATTGAATGCAATAAAATTTAAATAATTGTGTATGCAACATAAACTTTATTTTTATTTGCATGTAATATGGTGGTTCAAGAGTATTTATTTCTTCATCACTGGAATTCCGATTGCAAAATAAGTGTCGAATTAAAAGTGTTTAGTCACCAAAATGCGCAAATGAAGGCTTCTTCGGTGTCGAATAGTTAAGAAATAACACGATGAAAAGCGTTGTTGACGTTAAAGTTTGTAAATTAGCTAGTTATTGCTGTATAACGATGATTGAGTATGCTTTAGACCCATTGAAAGTGCCATTATTTAGCTTCATGCTTGGAGAAGTAAAGCTTGATGGTTGGATGTCTTATGCTATCCCGGCTGCCCAGAATTGTAGTCATTTCCAACAGCGATTGCAATACGAAGGAGGTTTTGGATTTCGGAGTCCTTGCATTTCCTCCTTGTTGTTGTATTTCTAATGGATGATGCCTTTTGCTATGTTGGTAGTAGTATTTAATCTTACCTCACCCAACGAAAGATACTTCTTTGTTAACTTACATTCATCAGATGCATGTCCCTCTATTGAACATATGTGAGATTTCATTTGGGGATAACTCGTTTGTGATGGTTGACATTACGAATGACCTTTTGACTGGGATGGAAATAATCTGAAATGAAAAGATTCGACAGATGCGCTGTCGCCGTGGTAGACAATTGTCAAACATCCTGACATCTCGACTTTTTCTTTTTTTTTTTATCACTCATTATAAAAATTAATTTATTAAAAACGTTTGACATCATTTTACGTTTTTCCCTATTTCCAGTTCTAGGAAATTTAATAATGCATTTCTAGACATTTAGTTTTTTTACGAAAATATCCATTTTGGACATCAGTAAAATGTTGTCAGAAATCTAAGTTACCTTTCACATGACTTTTCAAGAGGGTATATATGAATTTTTCATGAAGGACTCCTCCCTCCCTCCCTCAAATACGGAAGCTAAGATTACTTAAACATGAATACTAGGGAGTTTAGAGGGAGAATCCTACTCGCCGATCAAACCCTAACGTTCCTATACATTTCTGTGGATAACATACATAACGCGATTCCATATACAGAAGCGAGAGCTAACGGGGCCAGCGGAGGTGAGGCCCCGCCTCCGTTTAACCCTTTGGGGGCCGAATTCTTCGTCTGTCGGTCGACTTCCCCACTTTCACCCGCTCTCTGTGACCTCTGCTCATCCTCCGTGATGTATCGACGTGCGCTGCTCATCTTCCTGCGAGGAATGGGCGTGAAAATAAAACCATTTGAATCCAACAAAAAAAAAAAAAAAAAAAAAAAAAATTCAAGTTTCAAATCAAAAAAGAGTATAGAATTATGAATTTTTCTCTTTTTTAGTACTGCTTCTAAGGAGCCTGATGGCCGAGTGGTTAGCGCTTTGACGCTCGGTACCACAGGTTTCGGGTTCGAGTCCCGGCGGTGCCACGGATGCTTGGGTGGTTCGGAATCCACTTTAAACTGTAGGTCACGGTCTTATAGTAGCGATGCGGGGGAAGTGTGACTCGCGTCCGTAGCTATTTTCGAGCTACACGTACCCTGGGTAGTGCTCAATGAGTCACTGCGGTGCAACTTTTCTGGTGTAAAGATAAACTGTATCTGTATTGCCAGCTGCATTAGAACAACAATAGTACCTTTTCTATTTCCATATTTTCCGAATTTATAGAACTTTTCTAAAGCTAAATGACGAGGAAGTTGTCTTATTAATGGATCCGTTCATCTCGCAAGCAACGTAGATGCTTTTCTGTTAGCTGGAGATGCATCGCCAAATAGGGCGAGTTTTTATTTCTTTAAATGAATTCCTAATATATATTTTTCCTGATAAACGAGGATGAGCTAGGAATCTGTCTCGGAATAGACAGAATCTATAGAGCTCTATAAAATGTAAATTATTTTTGATTAACTTCTTGTGAACGTTTTGTTAAACAGAGTATCTTTTCTTTCAGGACAAATATTAAAAAAAATAATAATAATTCAAAACGTCAAAATGCGTATGTAATTAACCTGTGAATAATAACATCATGATAACATAGCAGTAGGGAAATGACTTCGAGACTTGATTAACTTTATCTCTAGAAAAATTAAAAAACTTAGTTAAAAAAAAAAAGAAGAGAAAAAAAAAAAACCCGTTGAACTACTTAAATATGGAATTAACCCCAACGCATTAGCGCGAATAAGTTGTGCATTTAACAATAATCTGATTTTTTTTTCTTCTGAAGTCAGTTTCAGCCGATCTTAAAACATTCCGATATTCAAGTTTTTGGAGCAATGCCTCTTTATAGATATGAAACGTTTTATTTTATGTTTGCATTACTCAGAAAAAAAAATTTTTTAAGACTTCTTACTTATTGCCATAATAATATTGAACAGAATAGTTTTTTAATATCGAACTATATTGAAAATTGCAATCGAATGAAGACAAAGTATCCATAGAGTGCTCAATAAAACACACAAAGCTACAAATTGTCACATTTTTCAATTCCTTCTATTAGCTCACACTCTCCCTCTATGTATCTTGTTCACATTTTCAATCGTTCATGAAATACTTTTTATTCATCCACTCCAATTCAGATACATTTTTTGAACTTGTAGTGGATGGCATTTGATTTTAATACAGTCTTTTCAAACATTAATTCATTCATTAAATTTAATTCATTAATTTTATTTTTTTAGATTTAAGTTGCATATATCTACCAATAGATGGCGCCATATAAACTTAAAAAATGAATGAGAATTATTTACACTTAAGAGCCAAAACATTATGACCACCTGCCAATAACGAGTTGGCCCACCTTTGGCGCGCAACACAGCTTCAACCCGCCTTGGCATGGATTAATACCACCACTTAATACCAGTTAAATACCACTTCCACCTGATCACGTGCCTTCCACGTCATCCAGGCGAGTTCATTGCAAAATGTAGGGGTGGTTATAATGTTTTGGCTCTTGAGTGTATACTTCCTATATACCTATATAATACCTTACATGGCGGGAGTGACTGATCGAACCCTCAAGCAATCTGTAGCGTTCGATTCGAGGAATTAAAAAGCCATTCAACTAACAGTCATCGTTCAGGAAAGAATGCCGTTTGAACTGAATCGCTCGCAGTCCTTTGAGTAGATATGATTACGTTAAGTATGGAAAGAAACTTTGTTGCAAAAAGACAGTCATCAAATAGTATTATTTTGATACTTCCAACTAGATAACCTTATAAAATCCAAAGAATGTTTTCAAGAAACCAATGATTTTCATTTTTAAGTGAAATTGATTTCAGAGTTTCAATTGAGTTTTATTTATTGGCGTCTTTAAATGTGTAGGATTGTTGTCGAGCCTATTTATCATACTTTGAACTAGTTTATTTCCATTCTTTTTTTTTTTCCTTTCAATTGAACTTTTTTTTTTTGTATAGGGTGGTTGACTCCAGTGATGGAGAAACCATCAGCAAGCTGACTCTAGCTATTTTATGTAAAAAGCACCTGTTAAACATTCAAAAGTTTTTTACTAATATGCATTTTCCCAAGACTGTTATGATGGATGTCCTTAAAGAACGATATTCTTCGTAAAGGACTGTGTTGAAGATTGCCCTCACATTCTTTAATTTATCAAACCTCCTTCTCCTCTATCAGTGTCTAAGTTAGAGGACAGCTCCGATACTAGCGACATAGTTGAATACAACGAGATTGAGATGATTTCTGACTGATTTGTTTTTAAAATTTCATTGCAATTAATATTTTAACTATGTGCCATCGCTTTTACATTAACTTTCAACAAATTATTTAAGGTTTTTATGTACAAATTTTTTAATGTCTTTCATCTTAATATTTATTTTTAAACCCTACATTTGTGTTGTAAATATGTTTTTCATAGTTTTTTTTACGTATAACTATCATGGGTTTTAATGATATTTTCCAGAGTCGCCAATTTAACTGATTTTATTGCAAATTACCTTTTTGATTTTTACCTCCTTGTTTGGCGCAGCATAGCCAAATCTGACTCTTGTGTCATAAAACCCAAACCAACCAACCAACTCACATTCTTTAAAAGTTTATCTTGCCCACAGATTAGGAAAAATATATAAATATTTTGACAGAGAAATTAAATATGCCCTTAAGATTAATTCTAACTGTAAACTTAGACAACTAATAAACTTTATTAGACGTCCAGTTATAGTTATTTAATACTAATAAATTCATTGGACTGTAATACAATTGCTATTGGACTATTAATAACTGCATTGGATTGTTGTTTTAAATTACAGTTAGTGGACTACTAATAGTTGTAAAATCCAGTGCATGGCATGTTTTCTCTTCATGTTTCAATAACTTGTATAGGAAGAAACCATTTAAATTACTGGGGATCTTCCAATCCTAAACTGGCTGACTCTTGGTGAATTTTAGATGCTCTGCAATTTGATGTAGGTATCTGAATAGCGAAAAAAAGGTTAAAAACATATTTTAGGAATTAATGTGATTATGTAAATCTTTTTTACAGTGATGCTAATTTAAAATCTCATCTCTCATGATCGCCTGAACTGTGGGATTTAGTGGCAGTTTAACAGATCGGGAGTTAAGCATGCATGCTTTGGAAAAACAAGTTTTCGTTTCTGGCGAATACAAAATGAATTGTAAATAGGTTTTGTAAAAAATGAATAGTTTCAAAATATGAAAAATATATCGGGTTTTTAAACAAAGTCTATTAAAAAATCTCATTAATATTTCTCGGAAATATTCCGATTTCTTTACTCTTCTAAAATACTAAAGTATGGTTTGTCATTTTTATATAAAGGTAAAAGCATCCATCTTTATAAACAAATGTGGCACGGATAATAAGTCGAACATTTATTCTCAGCACCCTATGTAATACTTGTAACAATAACTAATCAAACATAACACACAACATTTTTATTATTTATTATTATATTTTACATTTTTATGTTTGTTTATTAGCCATATGTCATGGTTCATTAGTATTTCTCCTTGTTTTCGATTCAGTGTTTTAGTGTTTACTGTTTTTAGAATAGTGCCATTCTAATTTTGCTAACAATTTGAATTTTGAATTCAGCCTAGGGCAAGGCTGAAGCCCAGTTAGCCCATAAGAAAATCCGGCCCTGTCTGTAATCCTTTCGCTTGTGTTCGTCCTTCGCGGATGCCCAATGTAAGATCTGCAAGATGGCAATTGCAGAACCTACTACATGGCGTCATTCCTTTGGTGGTACATGTTTGCATTCGTGTCGACGCCTGCTGAATCCAAATCTTTCCAGCCACATGCTGGAAAACAATGCAGCGAGCGGCTGTTGTATGCGTTGTGCAGTGACGAAACATCCTGGGCTGGCAGGAAATCGTCTGCTCGTGCACCCATTGTTCCATAATGGGCGATTACCGAAATTGCACAACACTTCTTTCTGCTGGCTTTAGAACGACAACTGTTTGCATCAGAGGAGCATTTCGCTCAAGGTTAGAGGGCTGCTTTGGTAACGTGTCAGGACAGGGATGGGCAAACTACGGCCCTCAGGAAGGTTCTATCCGGCCCGCGGATAGAATTTTAATTTTGCCGGTCCGGGGCAAATTAAAAGAAATATATATTTATATATTATATATCCATCTCCTTTTCTACTTTGATTAAATATTATTTTTCTTCCTTTTTTTTTCAAAGGACTGGTGATCTTTTACTTTCTCTATTTGGATATTTTTACCATGCCTTTCAACGTAAATTGTGAAGCAGTGAGGGCAGATTTGCAAGTTGAATTAATTGAATTGCAATCTAACAAATCATCTCAAGCAGTTGCTTCTAAATATGTCAAAGCTATAGTTTTACAAATCATTATCGAAAGTAAGTTTCCCAAATTGAATATCTCACGCCCAGAAAATCAGTTCTATGTTTGCTTCATCTTATATATGCGAGCAAGTGTTTTCAACCACGAACCTCAGAAAGAATTATTTCAGAAGTAGACTGACAGAGGAGCATTTAGCCTCGTTGCTTAGAAACAGTGTATCTCACTTCGAACCTCACAATAAGGAACTTTTAATACTGAAATCGCAATTTCATTCATCTGATTAATATATTTAAATGTAATACTTGTATATTGTTTTTAAAATTTTAGAAAAATTCATCTTGGCTCACCAAACTTTTTTTTTTTTTTTTTTTTTCGATTTTTATATAAAATTACAATTTTTAAAAATTGTAAAATGTTAAATGTTAAATGATATATATATATATATATATATATATATATATATATATATATATAGGAGAGTGTGAGCTAATAGAAGGAATTGAATAAATAAAAGGAAAAAGCAGCCAAGGGGCGATAAAGCGCCAACTCCAGTACGTAAAAAGTCTGGAGATGTTTTCCTCAGCTTTTTGTTCCTTTAGAATACGGAGACGCGCTCTATTTTATAGTTTACTTAAAAAAAGCACCTGACCATAAAGTATCTTCCCAAGAATATTAGCTTAGAAAAGGTACTGCTTAATCCACTCAATCATGGCTCGGTTAGATGGATCGTCCACAGAAACGGGCTCATATCTCAGGAATTAAGTTTGATTCGCAGATTAGTTGAAATAGGGCAAAATGGTAGACTGGATTTATTTAGTGGTCACACTTCGCTTATTTTCATGCTTTTTTCCCACATCAAATACATATCTAAATCACTTATTCCTAGATGGAAACTTGTCTACTTGTTCAATTCCTTCTATTAGCTCACACTCTCCCTATATATATCTTGTTCACATTTTCAATCGTTCATGAAATGCTTTCTATTCATCCACTCAAGTTCAAATACATTTTTTTTAACTTGCAGTGGATGACACTGGATGTTGATACAGTTTTTCAAATATTAATTCATTCATCAAATTTAATTAATTCATTTTAGTTTTTTTAGATTTAAGTTGCATGCATCTACCCATAGATGGCACCGCATAAACTTAAAAAAAAATTGAATGAAAATTATTTATAAAAGACTTTCTGCAATAGAGTGAAAAACAAAGAGTAGGAATTGATTTTTTTTGTAAAATGTGTGGGACTTCCATTGGTGGGAATATTGATTTAGTCTTCTTGTATGTTTTAAAACGAGCCCAATACATAATCCGTAAATCGATCATTAATGTTGCGGAAAAGTCTCGAAATAAGAGTGGACTTTGCTTGAATGAGCTATTGTCTTGACATCAACCCATGAAAGCCCGTGTGGAGAAACAAAATTACCCTATTAGTTCGAAATGCATTTTCGAAAGAGAGTCAGGAGTCTGCCACCTTTACAAAAATAATTTTTAGTTTTTCAAAATTCTGAGAATTAATGATATAATTAAATGTTAAGTAGGCCATTCAGTCGTCTTCTCCAATCGTACAACCACTAGCAAAGTCAGTGACTGCTGCTGCAGCAAGCCTAGTTTGTACCGAATAGTTTGTGCAAGCCTGGAATTTTCTTAGCACCAAGACTTACAGAAAGCTATCTTGGATCCACAATAAAAGATCTTGCATAAAATGAATGAATAACTTTCATATTATGCCAAAAGTTTCTTCATGTTAACGGGATACTTCTTTGGACGTGTTTTGACTGGGATGCAGTCATCTAGCATGGCTTATGATGTAAGCAGCATGATTTTTAATAGCACGAGAGGACATATTTCTTTAAAATGCCTCCAGGATATTATAACTATCTTCTTGTGGAGTTTTGCTGTCAAGCCCTATATAAGTGTATTTTCTTTTGGATCTACATTTTCAATGTTTGCCATTTACTTATTGATATGTTTCATAATATTTAGTGAGATCTTTGCAGTAAATGCGCACTTCGAATCTTTAATCAATTTTTTTTTTTTTATTTGATGGGTGTGACCTAGAGACGCATCATAATTTGTGTATAGCAAATGCTATTTTATGGATTTGGAATGTTTTTTTTTTTTTTTTTTTTTTTGATCGATTCATTGTTTCGCTTTTTGTGTTCTAACATTTCTTATGGCATCATCCTGTATATATATTATAAGAAAAATAAAAAATTAGTGATAGAAAAATTAGTAATAGTGTATTAAATTAAAAAAAAAAAAATTGTAGTATTTGATTCGAGTTTTGTAGTTCATATGTAAAAATAAGGAGTCATATGTTGTTGTTATCCTGTCCATGGATTTAAAATAGTATTATAAAAGTTAGATCAAGTCAAAAGTCTTCACGATAGCAGCCGCTAGCAATGGCGCCGCTTCACTATACAGGACTTCCCTTAAGTGGGCCTCGATTGGCACCCTACCCAATTTCAATACATGGGGAGTGAGTGCTGGGCACTCTAGAGTGTGCTTGTGTGTTAGGAAAGCGTTAGGGCAATTTCTGCAGGGGATGGTCTTGTCTGAGAGAATCTTCATCCCTCTGTCATGATTAGTTCCGATTCTGCTGATGACTGATGTCAACTTCCTAGGGCAGTCGAAGTCCGTGATGAGTGGCTTCTTAAAGTTATGAGGAATGAGTCGGCTTTTGCCAACTGCGTTAGCATCTGCATTTGTGATGGTTGATCATTGTCCCTGGCTTCTTTGGCTAAAGAGTCAGCGCATTCGTCGCCCTCAATATTGACATGTGCAGGAATCCATTGAAGATAACATGATTTGCCTCTACAGTGTAGAGTCTCTAGCAGAACATTTATCGCGGAAGTGAATGAGTCATATGATTTCATTTTTAATATTCCTTTTTTGAGTTTGTTTATTCGTTAATATATATTTATGCGGGCTTGATGGTCTTTTAATTATTAATTCTTTTAACGCTATTTCTATCCAATGATCACTTATGTCATGGGAGCGCCAAAAGGACAATTCTTGTAATTCCACGTATCTGCTAGTTGACGGGGAATTTTCTCGTATTCAAATAAGGACGAAAATCTAATGCAGTTTGAGATGGGGTCAAACATCTTTATTTTGAAGTAAATATGAAATAAAAGTCAGCTTAAGAATTAAAAAAAAAAAAAAAATTCTTTTTCAAAAATCAAGGCAAAATGACGATTTGCCTTTCAATCTTTTTCATCAAAATCTTAGTCTTTAACAAGTAATACATAAAAAAATTTTTTTTTTTTAAAGTCAATTCCTACTTTTTTTCACTCTATTGCAGAATGTCCTTCATAAATAATTTTCATTCATTTTTTTTTAAGTTTATCTGGCGCCCTCTATTGGTAGATACATGCACCTTAATTCTAAAAAAATCTAAAATTAAGTAATCAAATTTAATGAATGAATTCATATTTGATAAAAACTGTATCAACATTCAGTGTCATCCACTGCAAGTTCAAAAAAATGTATTCAAACTTAAGTGGATGAATAAAAAGTATTTTATGAACGATTGATAATTTTAACAAGACATGTATGGGGAGAGTGTGAGGTAATAGAAAGGAATTGAAAAAGAAATGACTTTAGTAGGATTTTGGCGTAGTAGAATGGTGGGGGGGGTATTCTTTGTGTTTTGTTCTCTCATGGAAATAATTTGATCTTGATATCAACACATAAGAACCGATATTCCATTTGCACGTCACTAGGCCACGGAGGAAAGTACAGTCGAGCGCAGTTTTTGAGTTTTTATTAGAAAGAAAAAAAGCGTCTGTCAAAATTTCCTCCTACTTGAATCCTTACACTTCATGAGTCCTTGACGAGTGAATCATTCATGAGTCATTGCCACATTATTTTCCGATTCATTCATAATGGAATAGTTTAGTAAATTTCTCGATTATTTATCGAGAAATTTCTATTCGACAAGACACCCTTGTCATCAAATCCGCTGTCATCAATTTTGTATAATAAACCAGATTTTAGCTGATTTTGAATTGTACATCCCTAGAATGATATAGGAAACTTAAAGTGCTAGTAAAGTACTATTCATCCACTCGAGTTCAAATACATTTTTTAACTTGTAGTGGAGGACACTGGATGTTAATACAGCTTTTTCAAATAGCAATTTCTTAAATAAATTTAATTCATTAATTTTATTTTTTTAGTTTTAAGTTGCAATATCTACCCATAGATGCCGCCAGATAAACTTTATAAATAATTTTCATTCCATTTTTTAAAAAACTTTCTGCAATAGAGTGGAAAAAAAAAGTACGAATTAACTTAAAATTTTTTTTTTTTTTTTTTTATATTACTTGTTATTCTTCCACTCAAGTTCAAATACATTTTTTTTTTGAACTTGTAGTGGATGACACTGGATGTTAAGACAGTTTTTTCAAATATTCATTCATTCATTAAATGCAATTAATTAATTTTAGTTTTATATGGGAGAAAATTTATATATATATAATATATTAAAAATATTTAGCAGTATATAAATTTAGGAATCAATACCGTCCGTGGCGAAGCGTGTAGATCGCTGGAAAAAAAATTTCTTTTTTTCATTGTGGGTTATAGTCTGAGTGAAGGAGGGAACAAAATGGAAAAGAAACGTGTGAATAAATGAGTGAGACAGATGGAAAGTGTGTACGTGAGAGAGAGAGAATTTTATCTAACTTAAAAAATGAATGAACATTATTTATAAAGCACTTTCTGCGCTATAGTGAAAAAAAAAAGTTGGGACTTAATTTTTTTTTTTTATATTACTTGTTATATAATGTTATATAATAACAATGAACAAACAGTACTGATGAATGACTGTACAATGAACATATTATAAATTTTCATTATCAGCGATGTCAGGCAGTCGCGATGAGCTCTCTGACGTCAGTGATAGTCAGTTTATAACCGCAAGAGCTACCTAAAAACTGCTTAAGCTTCGTGAAACTGAAGATCGCATCGTCACGATAATAAGTAGTTCTTTCTTCACAGATGAATTATAACGAACATGCAGACAGCCAGAATGTTGAATTTTGTATTAAAATTAATTTTTAGTATGATTAGTAAACTGCACAAAAAAACTAGTTCAGTTGAGAAGGGAATAAACCAAAACGAAATCTTCCCATTCCCATAATCCTCTGCTACTGAGAACAGAATATCAGATAAGCAGAATTCCGAAATAAATTGTAATTTTTTTCCTTGTTTTTCGAATGAGTTCCTTTCAGTTTCTCTCTGACGTCAGTGATAAAGTCAGGCTATAACCGCAAGAACTGAACATCGCGTCATCATGATAGTAAATAGCTCTTTCGTCACAGATGAGTTGTAACGAACGAAGAACACCAGAATGTCACCCAGAATGATGTTTTTTTTTATTAAAATTAATTGTTGGCTAATCCTCAGTGTCCTGCAGTGTGGGACGGGCATCCCATGAGTGATCTGCTCACGGATGGAGGGAAAGAGGCAGCTTCTGTTGTGATGGAGCACTCGTAGATAGAAGTCTGACTTTTGCTCCGTGACGCTCTTAGTCATATGAAATCGGGACCTACGGTTTAAAGTGGATCCCGAACCACTACAAACATCTATGGCGCCGCCGGGACCCAAACCCGAAACCTGTGGCACCGAGCGCTAGAGCGCTAGCCACTCGACCATTCAGGCCCATTAAAATTAATTTTTACTATGATTAGTAAACAGCACAAAAAAAATGGTTCAGTTGATGGGTAATAAATTAAATGAAACCTTGTCATTCCCATAATCCTCTGATACTGAGAACAGAATGACAGATAAGCAGAATACCGAAATAAATTGATAGTAAGTAGTTCTTTCGTCACAGATGAGTTATAACGAACATGTAAGACAACCAGAATGACGGATTTTGTATTAAAATTAATTTTTAGTGTGATTAGTAGACATAGTTTAGTAGGCAGTTTTTAGGTGGCTCTTGCGGGTTATACAGTGACTCTATCACTGACGTCAGAGAGTTCATCGCGACTGCCTGACATCACGGATAATATAAATTTATATATTCATTGTACAGTTGTCATTACATAAACAAGTAACATAAAAAAACGGGTTCAGTTGAGGTTGAAGCAAATTAATCAAAAACTTGCCATTCCCATAATCCTCTGATACTTAGAACCAACTGACAGATAAGCAGAATGCTGAGGTAAATAATTTTTTCCTTGTTTTTCAAAACCGCCTTAAACCAGAGGAATGCCCTTCCAGTTTCAAATCGCTATTTCTGTCTTTCGAAAAATCCGAAGCGAATGTGAAAATATGAGCATGCTGCATGAAGCCCTGAGGCATCTTTCTCTCTTCCTCGATCGGATGGATGCTTCTTGCCCGCCTGATTTGAAAAAAAAAGTCATCCACTATCATTTAATCGCTTGATGACCTGTTTCTTAAATCCTCACTTCGTCACTCGTATTAAAAAAAAAAAAAACAAACAAAAAAAAAAAAACTTACTGTAATTACGTTAATCCTATTTTGATGTGGACAGATACTTTCACAATATCAGTCCGCCCTTCAGTACATTTCTCTTAGTTCACTGTCGCCACAGGTCGTATTAATAATTTTCCTTTTTTTCCCTAAAAAAAGAAAAAAATTTCATCATCGAAACTTAAACAAGTAATATAAAAATTTTTTTTTAAAGTCAATTCCTACTTTTTTTTTCAATTCCTTCTATTAGCTCTCCCTCTCCCTCTATATATCTTGTTCACATTTTCAATCGTTCATGAAATACTTTCTATTCATCCACTCACGTTCAAATGCATTTTTTTTAAACTTGTGTGGGAGGACACTGGATGTGAATACAGTTTTTGCACATATTAATTCATTAATTAAATTGAATTAATTAATTTTCGTTTTTTTTTTTTTTTTTAGATTTAAGTTGCATGTATCTACCAATAGATGGCACCAGATAAACTTAAAAAAATGAATGACAATTATATATAAAGGACTTTCCGGCAATTGAGTGAAAAAAGTACGAATCGACTTAAAAAAATTTTTTTTTATATTACTTGTTTTCACACTATTGCAAAAATTCTTTATAAATAATTTTCATTCATTTTTTAAGTTCATATGGCGCCATCTATGTGTAGATATATACAACTTAAATCTAAGAAAAACTAAAATTAATCAATTAAATCTAATGAATGAATGAATTAATATTTGAAAGAACTGTATTCACATCCAGTGTAATCCACTGCAAGTTCCCTTTTTATTGCTATGTTGTGCTTTAAATTCATTCATGACTTTCCGGCTATTAAATAAGTTAGGTTTTTATTTTATTTTTCGTACGCTTTTTTTTACCCCTTTTTTTTTGTAAAGAAATAAAAGGACTAGACATATAATTTTTATTTTTATAATTTTTAAAATCGAAAATCAAACAAAAATTATAAAATTGAAAACCAAATAAAAAATTATAAAATCAAAAAAGAATCACAGGTTCTGTGATGGGTCTTTTTTGTGGGGACCTTGTTTAACATTTTACCTTTCAGATGCTCCTATTGGCTCTTACCGTTCAGCATGATTTCCCAATCAGTGATCAGTAAACAAAGGGTTGGTTGGTTTGTTTACGTTTTTGAAATAGTTTACGGCATCGACAACTGGTCCCTAATTGTACCGAATTTAAAACTTAACTTTTAAATTCTTTTATTTTTTCTTACTTTTTATAAATAGTTTTTTTTCTTTTTTTTTTTTGAGTACAATAACTTGAATTTTTAGAAACATTTATCTTAAATTTTTTACTAACATTAATTAAGCAACCATTATAATTCCAAACATATATAATAATTAAGATGAGGAGGTTGTGGGGTATTTCCCCCTGTTGGTACTCCGTAATCGGTACGCGCCAGTTGCCTGCAAGTTCAAAAAAAAAAAAAGTGTATTTGAACTTGAATGGATGAGCAAAAAGTATTTTATGAACGATTGAAAATGAGAACAAGATCTATAGAGGGAGAGTGGGAGCTAATAGAAGGAATTGGGGGGGAAGTAATATAAAAAAAAAAAAAAAATTTAAAGTCAATTCTACTTCTTTTCACTCTATTGCAGAAAGTCCTTTATAAATAATATTCATTCATTTCTGTAAGTTTATCGAGCGCCCTCTATTGGTAGATACATGCAACTTAAATAAAAAAAAAAAAAGCTAAAATGAATGAATTAAATTTAATTACTGAATGAATATTTGAAAAAACTGCATTAACATCCAGTGTCATCCAATGCAAGTTCAAAAAAAAAAAAAAAAAAAAAATTACTTGAACTGGAGTGGATGAATAAAAAGTGTTTTATGAATGAGTGGAATTGGAACATGATATATATATATATAGGGAGAGTGTGAACTAATAGTAAGAATTGAAAAAAAAAAAAAAAAAAAGAAGCAACTTACTTTAATTGCGCTATTCCTGTTTTGATGTGGATAGATACTTTCCCAGTGATATCTGCCCGCCCTTCAGTACATTTCTCCTCGTTCGCTGTCGCCACAGGTTGTATTAATAATTTTCCCCTTTTCCCTTAAAAAAAAAAAAAAAAATGTCCTTATAGAAATTTTTAAAATGAATCGTAATCGATTTTCGGCTTCAATAGAAGAAAAAAAAAAAAAAAAAAAAAAAACTGTGTGACAGAATGTATCTTCGCAATGCTCTAGAGGTATAAAATTCTAACTACATAATAAAAAAATAAAAACTTTCTGGATAAAGCAATTTAATGTTCGTTTCTTTTTTTCTTTTCTCATGTGATGGTCGAAGTGATATTTAATTAAAGGGTAGTTTGGGGACGTTTGCAAGTAACAAAATAACTTGACGCAGCTAATAAGATTAACATTTAATATTTTTTTTCCCCATCAGTAGCTCTTAGAAAAAATACAGAACTGTGCACTGTTTGTACTTCGGAAGGAAGCTAACTTAGAACCAGATGTCCAGAATCGAGTCTTTTTGAATGAGCAAGATTCGGGAGATAATGCTTTTTACTTTGCTGAACGTGTGGGCCGTAATGATGAATCTGCAATCTGAATTTTTAATCTCAAACTAATATTTTTGGTATCTGCAGCGGGTCCCTCATTGTACCAAATTTTTAATTTAAATTCTTTTCATTTTAATTTTAACTTTTTATTTTTTTATCTTTTATTTATTCTAATAATATTTAATTTTAAGAGTACCCTTTTAAATGTTTAGAAACTTTATTTTTATCATACTATTATTAAGCAGCCAATTCATACTGTGAATTTTAAATATTTAAAATACAAAATATTGAATTTTAAATAAGTAAAATACAAAAAAATTAAAAATAAAAGAATTTAAGTTTAAATTCGGTACAACGAGGGACCCGTTGTCGATGCCATGAGAAAATGCCATGCCTATTGAAAAAGTAAATAAAAACAGTTAAACGGTTATGTTGAACGGTGAGAGCTGTAGTGTTGATCCGAAAAGCAAATGGTTATCCTAAAAAAGTTCCGTTTTCAGAATCTTGTTCTGGTGGGTTTTTTTATTTTTTTAGTTTGATTTTTTTTTATTCATTCCTTTTTTTTTTTCTCTAACAGAAAGAGGGATACAAAAAAATCGGCACAAATTTTCATTCTGCTGCCAGAGATTTCAGAGGCCACAACTGCAGATTTAAACTAAATTTTTTATTATTGTTGCAAGGGTGCTCATTAGTAAGTATGATGAATAAAACAAAAATGCGTAAATTTTCCTTTTAAGCTTTCTTTTATGAGAAAAGCAAAAGCAAAACATGCTTCGAATAACGACATGGTTATCGCTGCAGTTCTCAGAGAGCGAATTGGTGTCACTCCTGCCTTCTGTCCCTTCAGGGGACGCGGTGCCAACCGTGGCCGGGTCCATTATGGTAATGGGGCGAAAGCGAGTTCGGCACCGAGGGCGAGATGCTAATTGGCCCACTTTGGGCCCTTTCTTTCTTCCGCTGGCCCGGAGATAGGTTCGAGTCAGCTCCCAATACCGTTTCGTCTCGGATTTCTTTTTTCTTTTCTTTCCCTTGCTCTTGTTTTCGGCGTACAAAGGAGATAGATGGCTATCTTCGAATTGAGTCGTCGCGAGATGCAAGGGATAAGGGAGATGGTGTTGATACAGAGCTTGTAGAGTTTGTTCTTGTTGTGTTCGAGATCGCTATCCGCGTTCCTGGATGCTGGGCTACTTCTGCATCACAATAGATTTAAAGAGTCTCCTTCTCTTTAAATGGGAAACAAGGGCCGTTCGATCCGTTTCTAAATGCATCGGGTGTTAATAGAATAGAGCACGCATCGGGGTTGCAATTTTGGAGTTAAGGTTTACTTTTTGGTTTGTCGCTCTACGGACATTTTGTGTACACTTTAGACTCTTTATACCAACACCTACAGTTTAAAGTGGATTCCGAACCACCCACAAAATTCCGTGCCACAGCCAGCGACCTATCACCCTGGGGTGAAAAGTTAACAAAAAGAGACCTAGAGCTGTCTATGACGTCTCCTATGAGTGTTTCCCTAAAGTTAAGATACACCACGACTGTTATTCTGAACAAGCGCAAGTGAATTCAGATAACGGAGGGAATTTAAACGTTCACTGAGACGTTTCATTGTGTATCTGAAGAGTCTTTTGGCTTTAAAGTTTGCGACCTTCCTCTAGACAAGAAGAACTGGCGCAGAAGTAAAGAAATGGATCTTCTACCGCGAGATTGAGGGTTCGAATCTGAACTCGGCTCCTTTCTCTATGTTGCGATTCGCACCTAAATTCTTATTTTTCGACTAGTAAACATGTTAGGTTTTTATTTTATTTCAATTTTTATCCCCCTCCCTCTTTTTTTTTTTTGTAAGCAAAATAAAAGGACTTAAAAAAAAAAAAGAACGTCGGTTCTGAAATCGGTCTTTTTTTTAAGTGTGCTAATCTTTTTTCTTTCTAGATCATCATTGCGGGCTCTCACCGTTCAGCATAACCCTTTCAGTAGTTTGTAGTAGTTTAAGTTGTTAGTACCACGAATGGAAGAGGGTTCTGTTACCCAACACTACGTCCCTCCCACCCCCAAAAAAATAAAGGGGAAAGTAAGGCCATTTTTTTTTGTCCGGAAATAATTTTAGTGTCATTGCTTGCGTTTGTCTTAAGTGAGAACCTAGAAAATTCCCATCAGGTAATCGGCCTTATTGTCTATGTGAGATACTCTTTGCAATCATCATAGCAGTGATCCTCTCTGTGACTGCCCCTCATCCCGCCAGCGTTTGGTACCACAGACTTCAGGTTTAGAATAGTTACAATTTACAGCCTAAGTTCGCAATTTGATTCGTTTGTTTTTCAGCAATTCAAAAGTGATGCGAGATGAATTGCTCCATTCCGTCACTCTACCTGTTCTGAGACGCTGTTTAAAAAAAAAAAAACATTGTCGAAATCATTGCGAAAGATAATATCTACACTCTTCTGTAAATCTACTGCTCATTTATTGTTATTATTATTATTAGTTGCAGTGTTGCATGATTCTTAAAGTGAGTTCATACATTGAGTGGGTTTGGTTTGTTTCTCCACGGTCATCTTGTGCACACTTTAGACTAAACAGACCGGGACATACAGTTTAAAGTGGATTCAGAACCACCCACAAATATCTATGCCACCACCAGGATTCGAACCTGGAGCCCGTGGTACCATAAATTGAGTGGGAAAATAGAGATTCGTTCACTGTATGTATTTCAGTGCGCTTGAATATTCTGTTGTCAAAAATGCGACCATCGGAATTCTCTTATGACAGACACTTCTTATTTGATAGAGGCCTGATGGCCAACTGCTTTTGATCATTGGTACCGAAGGCTTCAGGTTAGAATTCTGGCGGGGTAGGGATGTATGTGAGCCGGTCGGAATTCCCTTTAAACTGTGGGTCTTGGTGTGTTGAGCTCTCGTGTGCGCAAGATGACCGTAGAGCGAGAAACCAAACCTCATCCCGCCAGCGTTTGGTTCCACAGGCCTCAGCTACGAATCCCGGCGTGGGTAGGGATGATTGTGAGGCGTTCGGAATCCACTTTAGGTCCCGATCTGTTAACTGTAGGTCCCGATCTGTTTAGCCTACAAAACGACCGTAGAGCGACAAACCAAACCTCCTCGCCAGTGAATCTGCATGCTGCCAGGTGGGCGCGCGTGGCCACGAGTCGGAAAATAAACACACTTATGAATGGGCGGAACCCAACAAAAGAATCGTCAAAATTTCACCGGCTCGGCGGGAGGCGAAGCGTCCCATAAGAATCTCAGCAGACGACGGCGTGGGCCCGCGAAGGAGAGAATCCCACTCAGGTGGGAACGCATTCGAAAGTGGGAAGTTCCCTTTCACCGGAAGCGTTCTGTGAAAGACGGTCTCCTACGCTGCATTCAGGGGCACAAGGACGCTTCTTCTTTTTGGCACGCTTAGGTGCTCTTCTTTTTAGTGTTGTTGAGTCCGTTTTTGCAAGCACCTGTAGCGCTCGATCTGTATTGGCTGTTTTTGGATTATTTCCGCAGATAACTGTATCCTACCTTTGGTAAGTTTGGTTATTTGCTTCAATGGGTGGCCTTTGTACTTCAAGACGTCTCATGTGTGTCAACGAGGCAAGCTTTTTAGCCCAATGAATGTTTCTATGCATTTTTAAGTTCCTTAATTTCCTGCCTATATTCTACTGCGCATATTTTTTTGACTGCCCCGTCCCGCTTGCAAAGGGGGCCTGAATGCCCGAGTGGCTAGCGCTCTGGCGCTCGGTACCACAGGTTTCGTATTTGAGTCCGGCGGTGCCATGGATGTTCGTGAGGGGTTCGGAATCCACGTTAAACTGTAGGTTCCGGTCTGTTTAGCCTAACGTGTGCACAAGACGACAGTGGAGCGACAAACCAAACCAACCCCTTCCCCCTCCCCCTCCCCCCGCCTTCGAAAAAAAAAAAAAAAGACCGCATAATCGATCCGATACGCTTCTTTTCTTTGATTCACCATATGTCAATCAAGCTCTGTTTTTATAGGCATAAAACTAACAAAGTGCCATAAACTATATTCATGTCATAAAACTAACAGAAGTTTTCGGTTTTAAAGATGCACTATCTCACAACTATGTATAAAATAATTTGTTATAAATTAAAAATAATGAAAGGGTATTCATGAACTAAAGCGAAATCATCTTTCTAACGATTTACAATCTTTCTATTCAAGACTTTTTCTTTCTTTTTTGAGGCCTCGTGGCCGATTGGCAAGCGCTCTGGCACTTTGTGCCATAAGTTTCGTTTCGAATCCCGGTGGTGCCATGGATGTTTATTGTGGTTCAGAATGCACTTTAAGCCGTAGGTCCCGGTCTAATATGACTGTAGAACTTTGGCCGTCACCTGTCTTGAAATCTACCGGTAGGCAGACGTCCTAGGCCCACCATGGGGCTGTTGCGCCTATAATATTTAATAACAGATAAATTGTGATGCGTATCAAGAAATTTATTATTAATTTGCCCATTTGTGAAGTATTTTTAAATGTCATCTGTAAGCTCTACATCCAAAACTTTTTCCATTTCCACATAGACACAGCATGCTATTTGCATTAAAAATTTGCATCGCTTTTTATGTTTAAAAAGAATATTTATTTTCTCTCTCAAAATTTCAAGGTTAAAAAATTTTTGAAGATTATAGAATTTTGATATTTTCGAGGGATGAAAAATGTCTACAGAATATAAAGAAAGCGATCTATGGATTACAGACAGGAAATTGTAAATAGTATGTATTTTTTATGTTCAAAAGTATTGATGTTTCGGGAATCACAGTTTTAAAAAATTTCATTTGGATGTAATGCATCGATGAATGCGAAATTCAGCTTATTATAACTGGTTCACATTTACCTTGTGTTAGGCGTGAAATGTTTGTTATAAGTATTAAAACAAATAATATAAAAAAAAAAAAAAAAATTTTTAAGTCAATTCCTATTTTTTTTTTTTTTTTTTCACTCTATTGCAGAAAGTCCTTTATAAATAATTTCTATTCATTTTTATAAGTTTGTCTGGCGCCATCTATGGGTAGATATATGCAACTTACATTAAAAAAAAAACCTAAAATGAATGAATTAAATTTAATGAATGAATTAACATTTGAAAAACTGTATTCACATCCAGTGTCCTCCACTTCAAGCTCAAAAAAAAAAATGTATTTGAACTCGAGTGGATGAATAAAAAGTATTTTATGAACGACAGAAAATGCGAACAAGATATATATATATATAGGGAGAGTGTGTGCTAATAGAAGGAATTGAATGAAAGACTTATTCCAGAGCGCTGTGTGCTCGTGCGTTCATGTATTATAGAGCCCTGTGGGTGTGTTGAAATGCGCGCGATTTATTTGGGAATTTTTGCGTGGAATTCCATTTGTAACTGTGAATACGCAGATGGGTGCTGCGTAGAAGATTCTGTGAAATTCTGAATTATTTATTTCTCTTGTGTATGCAGGTAATGCTTCTTGCTTCTCACGAAACTATTGATACTGCACGACTCGCGAATGAATTAAGGTGAGAATCCTTTTTACTTTTCTTGCCTTTCATAAATGTGCGACTCTCATTCATAGCGTTGAAAATCTTCTGTCTTATAATTTAAATCCAGGGCCTGATCGCAGAGTGTCTAGTGCTTTGGCGCTTGAGTTCTGGTGGTGACATGGATGTTTGTAATGGTTCGAATCCACTTTTCACCGTAGTTCTAATAGGATCGTGGAGTGTTGTGTGTGTGTGTGTGGGTGGGGGATAATGCTACTCGCGTCCGTAACATATCTTCAAAGGTACACGTGCCCCCTTGATAGTGCTAAATGAGTGACAGCGGTGCAGGCTTTGATTTACGGCATAAAGATGAACTGTCTCTGTATTTCCAACTGCATTAGAACAACATAATTTAAATCTATTAGTTTTTCATTTTATTAGCTCACATTGATGACACTGTGTCTCTTTCTGAGGTACTTGAAAAACAAAGTGGGGAAAACTACTTTTAATAATCAGTATCTCTGATTTGGCATGCAGTTGAATACGCTGCAGCCAAAAACACCCCCGAAAACCAGGTATAGATGAAATATGCCTGATGGACACAGTAAACACGGATTGGGTAGTAAAAACAACTTTGAGCTTTAAATTTATATTATATTTTATCGAGATTTCTATTATTTTCAATTCCTTCTATTAGCTCACACTCTCCCTCTATATATCTTGTTCAAATTTTCATTCGTTCATAAGATACTTCTTACTCATCCGTTCATATTTTTTATTTCAACGAAAATTTGCGGCGCATACATCATTGGGCATCGCATCTTTTTTGAATTTCCTTCTTTGTTACAGTGCATTCGGGACAGTGCATTGTACTAATATTTCTGATGTTTGTCATCAACAAATAAAATTGTAATTGCATATCTACAATACCTCTTTTACGATACTCACTTCTCACGCTAGTAGGACGCACTCGGTTAAATAAAAGTACAGACAGTGAGATATTTAATCGTGATCCACCTCGGAAATTTGATGAAGCTATCTGCATCTTCTGTCCTCTCATTTGTAGAAACTCTAACCTGTCGCTACATAACAAAATGCTTATTTACATATATTGCATGCGTCCGACGAATAATTATGCAAGTCCAGTGTGGGGCTCCGCAGCAAAAAGTAACTTGGAAATCATCCAGAGACTCGAAAACAAAATCCTTCGGATGATCACCCACTCACCTTGGATTATTAGACAATCGCTTCACTTCCCAAACTTTCGCCAATTTGTTCTTAAAATTTCTACAACTGTCTTCCTCACACTTGCAATTCCGTTTTAAATTCTCTTCCTACGTATGCTATTTCTTTGCTTAAAAATAGAAAAAGACCGCGTACCGTTCTTAATATATAATTTGTTAACAAATTTAATATTAAGAACGGTACGCAGAACAGTATTATTAATTTGTTAATTATTTTTCTTAACATATAATGCGGTGTTTTTCCTATCATTCCTTCATCTGCAAATCTTCACTGCAAGATTCACCGGATGGTGGATCTCCTTCTGACGTTATAGTTTCTTGTCATTACATATTTATACTATTCTCCCAAAAAAATGTTTTTTCTCTCTTAATTTATACTATTAATTATTACTCTTAATTTATACTATTTTTTGATTTCTCTTAGATCTTCGATTTTTTTCGAAGAAGTTTGCCCATCCCTGGCTTAAGGCTCTTTCCCGCCGAGGCATGAAGCTTTGAAGATTCACGCGGCAGGCAAGAAAATGTTTTCGACTCCTTCACAGCGAAACGTCAGAAATAGCATTACGTCCAGTGAAGTTCCGCTTCGAGTTGAAAGTGGGTCAAAATAAAAATAAAAGAATTTAAGTTAAGTTTAAATTCGGTACAATTAGGGCTATCTCTGTGTTAAGACCCAAAGAAACATGACATGCTTTATACTTAGCGCAGCGTTACTTAGGGACGAGTGACGCTACTCTAAGAGTGGCTAAAGCCTCTGTACTTCCCGCGTCGATTAGAAAGCATCCTGCGATTGACACTCCGCCGATGGTATCATCTCTTGCCCCCATGGAGGACAAGTGCGCGTGCAAGGGGAGGGAGGGAACCCCAAACATCCTGTGGGTGACATAAGAGGCGCAGGTCATCCGGAACGGTTGACATCTGTCGCCGCGCCGGTTTTTAAGGACCCCCTCTCTCTGAGTCACGAGGCGGGCCGTGTTTGTTTCGCAAAAGTGCGTCGCAATCTTTGGGGCTTAGGTGTGGTCGAGAATGGAAGAATGCTTTTTAGGGTTGTGTTTATTTTTGTGTAAATACATTAAAAGTGATCTGATTCATTCATTTAACAAAATCAGAATGAATCATAAGTATACAAATAAAGATGCTTAATTCAATTCCTTCCATTAGCTCACACTCTCCCTCTATATGTCTTGTTCAAATTTTAAATCGTTTATGAAATACTTTTTTATTCATCCACTCGAGTTCAAATGCATTTTTTTTTAACTCGCAGTGGACTGGATGTGAATACAGTTTTTTTGCAAATATTAGTTCATTCATTAAATTTAATTAGGATCGTAGAGCGTTGCGGGGGCATTGCTACTCCGCGTCCGTGGCTTATCTTCAAGTTACACGCGCCCCCTGGGTAATGCAAAATGAGTACATCTGTGCATCGCTTGCCTTAAGGCATCCAAGACCAAACTCTCTAAGTGTTCGCCAGCTGCATTAGAACAAAAAAAAAAAAAAAAAAAAAAAATAAAAAAAAAAAAATAATAATAATAATAATAATAATAATAATAATAATAATTTTAGTTTAGTTTTATATGGGAGAACAAATATAGATATAAGATTAACAGGATATAAATTTAAGAATAAATACCGTTAGTGGCGAAGGGTGCACATGGCTGGAATAAAAGTTTCTTTTACAGATTCATTTTTCATTCTTAATAAAATTATTTATAAAGTGAAATTATTATAAAGTTATCTGCAATATAGTGAAAAAAAGAAAGAAATGACTTTAAAAATTTATTTTTTATACATTACTTGTTACAATTATTAGTCGCAATAAACGAATTAAATTAGTTCAGGGCTGTGATGGGCTAATTCTCGACTTGGCAAGTTTCTTTTTTGCATAAAAAAACACAACAAAAATGCTGATGTAAAAGTACGTTTTGTTTGAAACAGTTCTGTAGAAAAGAGTTTAAAAAAAAAAAGACTTTGTGAATCTTATTTTTGCTGAAATGTTTCTGCATTTCATGAGTAGTCGCTGTCAGAAAAAGAACAACGCAAAGGGATTCCGCTCTCTAATCTGCTCTAATGGAATTATGACATCACTTCACTTTGGAATGCTAAAAATAATCGTTTGGGCTTCTGGCAAGCAGATAGCAGCGTTCTCTCTAAAGAAGTGCCTCTTATTTTTCTGTTTGGTTTTGCGGGTCATTTATATTTTGTTCCCCCCTTTCATTCGGCGAGGAGAAAATAAACTTTGCTTTCTTTTTCTTTTTCATTTCATTTTGAAAAGCTTGCATTTTATTGCGATTTTTAACCTTTCATTCTGTTGATTACAGTAGAACCTCTGTAAATCGAACTTCAAGGGAGACATCAAATTACAGGTATTTTCGACTCATGATGGATTTTGTAAAGAAATGTTCGACTTGTAGAGGTCAGATTCTTTCTGACTTATTTTAAGAATTATCAATAATAACTTAATATTTCATAGAATTGGTTACTCTATTTTACTAAATACTCCTACGTTGTTTTCTTTAGAAACAATGGCGTGCATTATCGGCAAATCCTTAAAAGTCGATAACTTATTTTTCTTCGAGCTATAAGAGGTAATTAGTTCTAAATGATCGAGTTGTAAAGGTGTAAAATCAAACATTGCTAATGTTCGAGATGCAGCAGTTTCAATTTTTTTTCTTTTCGAGTTACGGAGGGAAAATATAAACCAAAATGGCGTCAGCAATACGTAAC
>BPLR01007509.1:0-16467 GCA_021605095.1 Caerostris extrusa
AATAATAATCTGTATCATATAAAAAGAAATTCCTGTAATGTTCAAATATGTTGCCAAACAGATAAAACAGAATATTTTTTAGTATCCAATAACTGTAGAGTAAAATGCCAGATTTCAATGATGATAGTTATATTTATAATAATAGTTATGCTTTGAAGTATTTATATGACATTGTTTCTTTTACATAAAAGTTGTATTCAAAACATCAATAAGCAAAGTTAAAATAATAAAATAATTTTCCTTTTCTATTGCTATTTTTATGTGCTAATTATTTATAATACTCTTACTTCTGGTGTGCGTTTTGGTAAAAATTTTGCTGCCATCTGATTTTTAATTTTTACTATAACACAACAAAAAGATATTGAGAAATTTTATAAATGTGCTTTTTATAGCTTAAAGTTATGTACTTTTCATTGGTACAGTAATATACACAGTCCAGTCACATTGATGTGGCCACCTGTCAAAGGCCAGAATATACATTCTTGTATATTCTGGCTTTAAATGGAGTGTGGAATGTGGTATTTAAGTGGTATTAAGGGAATTCTTTATATACACTCCACTGCAATGTGCTGTCACCTGCCTTTTGTGATTGGTTATTTCACGTTGACGTCGAAAATAGGTGGTGGTCACATTACTGTGACTGGACTTTATATATTATCTATGTAAAATAGGAGATGAGCTAAAATAAAAATCTATTATTCTTTAAGAATACTTAGAATTATTTCTTCCTTTATGTTGATAAAATTGTTTTTCTTTCTTTCTTTTATCTGGAGTTTTAAAGAATTTTTTTTTTTAGAATTTTAATGCAATTTTTTTCTTTGTGTAGTAAAATTCAGGAAGTGCCTCCTGTTGAAGCTGTAGAAACTATTCCTGTTCTCAATACTGATTCTAATCATGTTGAGGTTGGTCAAGAATCATTGGATATAGAGTAAGAAATATTTCCTTCATGTAAAAATTATAGGAATTTTTAAATGTTGTATATATATTATTTATTAAGGTATATATGTTGAAAAGTATTCATCATTAAAATATAATGAGGCCTTGACCTTTTTTTTTAGTTTATTCCTAATTTGTTCCTTATACTTATTCTATTATAATCTATTGTTAAAGGAAAAAGCTAAGTGTATCGTATATTTCTGATTAAAAGTGCATTTTTCCTTCAAAGTATTTACCTTAAGTTCAAGATCCATATATGAACTCAAATAAAAAAAACAATTCCTTTCAAATATGTCACCAAGCATGTTAAAACACTATTTTCAGCATCAAATCACTGTAAAGTAAACCGTCACGCACCAACAATGATAATTATATATATATATATATTTATTTATAATGATAGTTATATTTTGAAAGATTTATGACTTTTTTTCTTCTTCTTGCATAAAAGTTTCATTCAAAACACCCAAAAGTATTTTTTTTCCATTGTTATTTTGATACACATAATTTACAATATTCTCTAATTATATCTGGTATACATTTGAATTCAAATTTTCTAACACCAGATTTTTTTGTTTTGGTTATTATGCAATAAACCAGCAATATAAACAATTAAAAAAATGGCTGAACGTATTTTCTTAAAACAATTAATTGATTTCATTTAAAATTATTATTTTATTTTTCATAAATTTAAAAAAATGTAAAAAGGAAAACATGCTATATTTAGTGATAATTGGCAATTGCACTTGTGTTCAGCTAATAATAGTAAAGTACCTTTTGTTTTTTTAAGAGATAAATGGATCCATATTTAACCCAGCCATATAATTTAGCTTTAGAAAGATATATACACAAAAATATATGGTAATTCTAATTATTATTTGCATTAATAGAGATGTTATTGATTTTATAGATTTTTTTAACTAGAAAGCTCAATAAACTAAATTTTCAGATTTATTTTAAATATGTTACTTATTTGTTTCTAAACTTTTTATATATTATTAGAAAATCTGATATAGCATCACCAGAACATAATAGCACAGAATCTAAAATAATACAGAGACCTGCTATACCTAAACGAAGACCAGCAATTACTGTTGTGCCAAGAACTCGATTCAAAAAAGCCAAACCAATTGCTCCTGTTCGGTAAGCAAGCACATTAATTTTAGAAAAAATTTAAGTCTGAACAAATTTTTATGTGATCGATTGTACATCGTATTTAATAATTGTGAAATAATTGTTTCTTTATAAATAGAACACTTATAAATTATTTTATGTCTTATTGCCTGGATCTCATAAAATTATTATTAAACAAATTTTCCTTCTGTATGATATTTGTCATGTTAAAAGAATTCCCAAATACTGATTTCTTAAATTTTGTAGGTGATTTCTAAAATTCTTGACAGCAATGTGAAATGTCAAAAAGCATTTTTCGTTCGTTTAAAATAATAAATAAAATTTTATTATGTTCATCGGTATCGGATGAAATTTAAAAAAAAAAAGATTAATTGTGAAATATATATGTAAAAAAAAAAAAAAAACATGGTTATGAAGCAAAATTCTCTAAGCATTTTTTATTTTATCCAAAAGGAGTGTTTCTCGCAGAAATAACTAGAAATAGGTCATTTAATAAAATTATAAGGTCAATTTAATAAAATGCTTCAAGATGTATTTAGGGGCAGGGGGAAAATCTTGTTAGTTTTTTTTTTTTTTTTTTTTGTTGTTGTTAGCCAGTTAAAGGCAAAAAAGATATAGTATAAAAGTTTTGGGAGAAATAATTAAAAAAAATATTTTGACTCGATTCTTAAATTCATTTATATAAGACAAAATCATAATTAACATACAATTTAATAAAGAGTTGTAACTATTGTGTGTGTTTATATATAACCAGGATGCAAAAATTATTTACAAACTGACAGAAAATGAAAATGGCAAACATAAATAATTATTTAAGATAAATCTGTTATAATTTTGTCACTTTTCATTTACAAACGTAATATGATATAAAATCTTCTGCATGTTTTGAAATAGAGGTTGACAGTTATGTTATTTGAAAAAACAAACTTTTTAAATAATATCATATGAAATAATTGAAATAGAGGTTAACTGATTATTGCATCATATGAAATAAATTTGCTAGTATCTTGCATTTTTTTTTCATTCGGATAATAAAGGGGCATTAACATAAATTATTCTGTAACAAATATATTTTGAGTATAATTTACAATAATGCAAGGTTATTTTCATGAAAATGAAACACATTGATAAACTTAAATATTAAAACTTCTTGCCTAATGATTATAAGGCTTGCTTTGGAGCTCAAAAAATCCTTAAGTAAAATTAATACTTTTTAAAACTAGTTATTATAAGTTGGAACTAGCTCTTATTAATTCATTAATTGTGAAATTTATACTTTTTTTTTTTTTTCTAATTTTCTATTGGAAAAAATATGACTTGCCATTATTCCATGCATATCAGGTTAAGCAAATTGAGTTATCTGCTTCAATGACTTTTTACCACTCATCATCAGTTATTGAATGAATGTATCGTATCGCTGTATGTGTCTCGCTATAAATTGCATTTTGCATTAACATACAAACAGGACGTTAGTTCTGCAGTCCTATAGATGGTTGTGTATTATGAAGTGTGTATTTTGGCATGTCAATTCTATCACTACTAGATATATATTGTGGTAGCTACTTTAACTCATCTTGGCTTGCCTGCTCAAACAAAGCTACGGTAATCTTCTGAAATAGTTTTTCTGTGTTTCACTTAGAAAATCAGAAATTATCAATCTGGCTTTTTATCATTATTTCAAAATTACTAATTTATAGTAATGCCATTCATTACTTTAGTTATTAAATTTTAAACATGAACTGTTTAAATTAAAATAAAGAGCATTATTTTTAATATTCAAATTGGAAGTAATGATAAAACATAATTAAAATATATTTTAATTATTAAAATATTTTCGCTTTTCTAAATGTTCTTCAGATATATTTTCTCAAATTAATTTTGCTGGATAGTTGTGTATGAAGGTGATAGGACAATATGAAAAGAAATTTTTAAATCTTATTTACTTTGCAATTTTCAAATATAAGAATTATAATAAAATAAAATCTTTTATTTTTGCCAGTTTCTTAAAAAGTATAATCAAGATTTACATTAGAAATATATATTTTTTTAAATGCTTACTGTTAAAATTAATTAGTAGCTTTTAAATACAGTATAAAATTTTCTTTCCTCCTATATTTATTTATTTATTACTTTTTTTTTTTTTAGTTCTAATACAATTGTTGATACTGTAGAAGAAGAGAATCCATCAGCCACTGCTGTTTCAAATAAGAACGTAGAATGTCTGCCAACTTCACCTATAGCAAGCAAGAGCTCAGAATGCCTTACAGTTTCACCAGTTGCAAGTAAAAGCTTAGATTATCCATCAACCTCTGCTGTTACAAATAAGAGTTGTGAATATCCATCACTTAAAAGCATCTTACAATCACCTAGGAAACGGATAGTAACCAAAAAGGTAAAAATTATTTTTAGAATCAAATCTCCATTCAATTAAATCATATTCAAATACTTCAATTCTCCTTTTTTATGATCTTTTAAGTATATTATGTTTTCAGAGTGCATCGTATTAAGTATCAGTATAAGCAGTTATGAATAAGAATATACATTTTAGCTGGTAAATTTGTAAGCATTGCCGAAAAATTATTTATCAGTTTCGTGGATAAAAGATCATCATTTTTGAATCTGTATAATTTTTCACAAACCTACAAATTTTCCATTTATTTATATTTTTACTAGCAGACCCGGCCACGCGTTGCTGTGGCTTTCTTGTATTTTCGTTCAATTATTAGATACTATAATTGGTATTGTTAAGGAAGTGATTGATAAAGATTGATGAAAAGTTCAAATTAAGCTTCAACGAATAGAAAATCTTTAATTTTTATTAATTTAATGAATGAGGTAGATAATGTTGATATTTTACACTGTTTTATAATTATTGTACCTAATTTAATTTTTAATAATCATTACTTTCATTTAACTAAGAAATAAGCGATGAACACTATTTCTTGTTAATCTGTCTTTCGTCAAAATAAATAAATTCGATGGTTTTCCAACACATGAGCATGCAACATACAGCTGCCCATGGGAGAAACACGGATTCTCCAAGTCCAAGCCACAAATAGCCATTGTGTGCCCTTGCGAATTATTTATTGTCATCTCAAAAGCCAAACGTATCGGAAATTGTAGCCTTTTGAAAGGTATCAAAATGATCACGATGATATCTGATGGTATCATAGGTATTCTAGGTAACAGGACGACTTCACCTTTAAACTTTCCAGTCAATATCGTTGCTTCAAGTACGTTTGGTAATTCTTCTGATGACTAATCCTGTACCATTGCATAATTTTGATGGATTTAAGTTACGCAATAGAATGACTGGTGAACCAATTTTCAGACGAAGATTGTGTGGCGGCATTCCTGGCATATCCAGAGAATTTAAAAATTCAATCGGAAAATTGACAATCTGGTTTTCATCAGCAATGGTGTCGATTGACTTAAAAGTCATCAGATTTTTTTGTTCCAACGCAGCTGGCAACCACTCAGACAATTGTCTTTGATGCCTTAAGGCAACCGCTGCACAAACGTTACTCACTTAACACTACCCAGGAGGTGTGTGTAGCTTGAAGATAAGCCACTGACGCGGAGTAACAATACCCCCGCAACGCTCTACGATCATGTTAGACCGAGACCTACGGTTTAAAGTTGATTTTGAACCACTACACACATCCATGGCACCGTCAGGACTCGAACCCGAAACCTGTGGTACCGAGCGCCAATAAATTTTGTATTTGACAGTTAATTTCATCAACATCAACATTTTCTGCTGCCACAATTGCACGATTACTGAGCCAATTATGGTCTAAGTGATTATTAAGAATATCCGGAAATACACTCTCAATTAGTTCATTTTTTGAATGAACAACAGAGCAGAAATTGTCTGGCAATTGGATACATTGCATATTTTTATGTAGATTTGATTGTACCGTTTCCAATATCCAGTAATTGATTTGAAAATACTTGTTCCAATGGATCATTATGCAATTGTACTTGCATATTTATGATCAATCGAAGTGTTTCAACGTTTTTCCATAAAAATAATAGTTTCAAACATGCGTTAATCTCATCAGCAAACATAGAGCGAGGAATGACAGGTAATGTCTGCCGGAAATCACCAGATAGTAAAACAGCACCACCGAAGAGTCGATTATTGCCATTTAAATCTTGCATAGTTCTGTGAAATGCCTCAAGAGAATGTTTATGACTCATAGTACACTCATCCCAGACAATAATTGAACTTTTTGCAACACTGCAGCCATTCCGCTTTTTTTTTTTTTTTTTTTTTAATATTACACATTGTGTTTGGTTTACTGTGAATGTTTAATTTCAGCTTCAATGCTGAATGCGCATTGAAAAAATACAATACAATTAAAATAAAATCGGGATATAATACTAAATGACTTTAAAAAAATTCACAATAAAATACAAACGCAAGCGATCATTTAATATTATACACTAAGTCTTATTGTGCATTAATTTTTTGAATATAAATTGTAATACAAACAAAAATTATTACAAACAAAATTCTTCAAAATGATTACATTTCTTAGATCAATTTCTTAGATTCTTCAAAATGATTACATTTCTTAGAATTATTACATTTCTTAGATATTGATAATCAAATCAGGTAATACTTACATACATTTGATTTATTTCTCATAAAAATAGTGTAATAGTATAAATTTCATACAATATAATTTTCACAAAATTTAAAGCAGTACATAAAATAATAATATTCAGAACATGAGAATTTTATGATTATGTAGTACAGGCATCGAGACACGGCCCCATCTAACTTACCTTTTATTGTGGTATGTCTTTCGTCTGTGGTGGAAACAAACTTTTATTCCAACGTTGAATTCATAAAAAATTTTGCAGATCTCAAATTTGGGCTGTCGCGTTAATAATGCTTTTAAATTGTAACGTTAACTAACATTCTAAAAGACTAAAGCCTCAAATATTCCATGCGAATTCTAATTACGGTTGCCACAAAATCCTTACTAATCTTTAAAATCCTAATCTTTAAAAAGGAAATCAATTATTTAAGAATAAATATAAGTTATTAATAAATTAAAAAACAAGAAAAATGATTTTTAATTAATTGTTTCTTATTTTCATGAGTGGCAACATCATAAAAATTGTTTTGTTCTATATCAGCAACAGACATATGTTATAAGAATATGCTCAGAATAATCAATAATTTATCAGAATACTTATTTAAAAATATAATTTCTGTTCTTAATAGATTATTTAAAAAATAAAAGAATATAATTTCTGTTCTTAATTGGTGCAGATAAGAATTCTGCAACTAATTATTGAAATATTAATAAAATAGTCATTATATTGTTTGGAAAATGAAGCTACAAATTCCTCTAATTACAGTATTGCTACCCTAAAGAAATTGGCGAAATATTCAAGGTTGCAAGATTGGCGACTTCCTCAGGCTTAGATTTTAACCGATTTTGCATTTAAATAAAAAAAAATCTGAATAAAAACTATCCTATCTCTCAAGTTGGAACAAAACACACATTTAAAAAAAAAAAAAGTTAAAATCAGATTATTAGTTTCGGAGTTCATCCCGAACAAACATCGTGACACGGGAATTATATATAATAGACTAGAAGACCCGGCCACGCGTTGCTGTGGCTTTCTTGTATTTCGTTCAATTATTAGATACTATAATTGGTATTCTTAATAAGTGATTGGTAAAGAATGATGAAAAGATCAAATTAATTTTCAACGAATAGAAAATTTTTAATTTTTATTAATTTACTGAATGAGGTAGATAATGTTGATTTTTAAGACTGTTTTATAATTATTTTACGTAATATAATTTTTAATAATCATTACTTTCATTTAACTAAGAACTAAGTGATGAACAATATTTCTTGTTAGTCTGTCTTTCGTCGAAATAAATAAATTCGATGGTTTTCGAACACGTGAGCGTGCAACATACAGCTGCCCATGGGAGAAACACGGATTCTGAGGTTAGATATTTTTGGTGGTCGTTTACTAAAAATGATAATTGAAAAAAATACAATACAATTAAAATAAAATCGGGATATAATAAGAAAAGACTTTAAAAAAAAATTCACAATAAAATACAAATGCAAATGATCGTTTAAGGTACAGGAACACCTTCAAAGGAATTTTTTTGAAATTTTTTATCTTTGTACACATTTTTGGATTGAATGTATCTAAAAACTAATGATTTCACATAAAAAAAATTTCATTGTTATTTTTTTAATTTTTATAAGCTAAAATAAGGGAAAAAATGGCCAAAAATTGATACTGTTACAAAACCTGAAATCAAATCAATATTTTTTAAATTTCTAAGTTTGTATTTGTCTGTACTAACATTTTACAGTGAATAGACCTCTGGTAAATTTATATCTTTATTATTTATTATTTTGTGCTAGTTTAAATGCTGTCGACACAAAATTCTTCCAAAATTTGCATGTAATTCCAAGTTTAACAATTTTAAATAAAAAATATTTATGTAGCTATAATCATTTCAGAGGTCTATTCCCTGTAAATATTTATGAAAAACATAAATACAAAGTTTTGTAGCATTTGGATCAAAATTACTTGTGTTATGGTGTTTCACATGATAACAAAAAGGATAAAAATTCATTCTGAGAAAAAGCTAAAAACAACTTTTAATTAGATATATTACTTTTAAAAATGTTGTAATTATATTAAAATGCCATTGAATTATCAAGTTCATAGTCTTGTTTATTAAAAAATATAGTTTTGTTTTTTTCCTTAAAACTGTAAATATTTTCTGAGCTTTGTTTTGAAAAAGTTAAAATTTGCTCGACAAACTTTTTTTTACAACTTCCTGCTATTTGCAAAGGCTTTTTAATATGAATTGACCTGAATTTAAAATATCTAGCCTTTTTACAAGTGTTTTGATTAAATATATTCAAAACCTTTGAATTTCACATAAAAATATTAACTTTAACTATTCTTTATACAATTTATTCTTTAAAATATGGATAAACATTGCAAAAATGTGATATTGTTGCAAAATTTTATAATTCAAAAATAAATAATACATGAATAGTTTTTCCTTTGCAAGTATTTTTATGCTGGGAATATCCTTATGTAGGTAATAGACTGTTTTCAAATTTATATCTCAATTATTTATACATTTTTGTATGCTTAAAGTTTGTCGACACAAACTTTTTTTACAAAAAATTCTTAGTTTAAAAACTAAAAAAAATAATTTATGAATTTAGGTTAATTTCCATGTTCTATTCCTTTCATATATTTAAAGAAAACTTTTACATGAAGTTTCAAAACATTTAGAAAAGAAATATTTTTATTGTGATGTTTTTGAATGAATACAAAATGCATAAAAATTCAAATAAGAAATAATTAAAACCAACTTTTAAATATAAATAAAAACAAATGTACATACATAAAAATGTTATTGAGCTTTAAATTCTCCTTTTTTAATATAAACACTTATTTATTTGTTTTGTTTTCTTTAAATAACTTCCAATTTAAAAGTACCATTTAACAATTTTTCTTCGACAATATTCAAATCACTCAAATTTATAACTCAAATTCTTTGTTTTTAAAATAAAATGTCCTTGATTTTCAACTTGCAACTATTATAATACCTTTTATGAAATTTTAATGTTATCATTATATCAAATAATTGCAGAGTTTACTTCATTTTCACACTTTTCAAAAATCCTTGAAAATTCATCATCTTTCTTTAAAATTATATTGTCTATATTATATTATCTTGTAGATCACATTTCATTTTAAAATTCTTAATCAAATACAACACATGTTGACAAACCTTTAAGCATAGAAAAGTTCAATGTTTTGATTCACAACTTTTCATTCAATATATTTTATTCAATTCAAATAGAAAATGTGTTTTTTTATTCCAAAAAATTCAAATTCAAAACTTGAGAAAATAAAATGTCCTTGATTTTCAACCAAAAAAAAATATTGATTTAATCTTTTTACAAATTTATTCCAAAATTATTGTTTATTCAAATCAAAAGTTTTTTAAAATAAAATGTCCTTGGATCACATTCATTTTAAAATTTTAATCAAATACAACACATGTTGACAAATACATAGAAAAGTTACATACATTTGATTTATTTCTCATAGAAATAATATAAATTTCATACAATATAATTTTCACAAAATTTAAAGTAGTACATAAAACAATAATATTCAGAACATGAGAATTTTACGGTTATGTAGTACAGGCATCGAGACACGGCGCCATTCTTTTATTGTGGTATATCTTTCGTCTGTGGTGGAAACAAACTTTTTACTCCAACGATGAAATTAGTGCAAATAAGAATTCTGCAATTAATTATCGAAATAGCAATAAAATAGTCATTATATTGTTCGAAAAATGAAGCTACGAATTCCTCTAATTGCAGTATTGCAACCCTAAAGAAATTGGCGAAAATTCAGGGTTGCAAGATTGGCGCCTTTCTCAATGGTATTGTTGGCATTACATTGGTTTGCCAAAGAAATTATAAAAATATTTAGGGATGGACCACCCTTATCACTTAGGGGTTTAAAATATAGATTACTACCGATTCGCAGACCTACCAAATATGCACAAAAATTTTCATAAGAATCGGTCGAGCCATTTCGGAGGAGTTTGGCAACAAACACTGTGACACGAGAATTTTATATATTAGATATTCACCAAAAAAAAAAAGTGCATTAAAAAATTATTATTATTGAAGCAATATGTCTTGTTTATTAAAAAAATGTAAAACACTGTTATTCTCTTGAGTTAAATTTTTAAAATTATATATAATTTTTATTTTATCATAAATTTGATATTGCTTAAAATTTTTATGTTTTGTCTTTCAATTTCTTTTAAATTAAAGAAAAATTATGTTTTTTAATTAAGGAAAATAAAGGGGTTTTTTTTTTTTATTTAAAAGAAGATTTATAATTTTCAGAATGAATGGAAATTATTTTAGATCTTGTTTTATGATTTTTGAGTTTAGCAGTTCCAAATCTGCAAAAAGGTGTTGGATGTATTTTAGATAGCATTTCTATAGAATTCTGAAGAATTTATTTTTATTCTCTTAATTCTCATGCTACTTGTGTGAAGATTTCAGAGTAATCTATTCTAGTAAATTTTGAAATATTAGATATTGTAATTCCATTTCTATAAACAACCATTAACAATTCTCCATTAAACAACTCTCAATTTTTAAATATATTTTTGATATTTTAGTAATTAACATATTACTCATTTAAGAGAATGAAAATTGTAAAGAAATGCTTTTAAGAATAGTATAAATTACACAATACTTATTAAGTATTGATAATTATTATTTCCTTTACCTATTCTGTGAATATATAAGAAGAAAAATAAATAAACACTTCATATCAAAATCCATTTAATCAAATGAAAAGTAACTCTAAGTTGTTGAAACTACAAATCTGATTTGTGCACACTATTGCTTCTGATTCCAAAATTATGTAATAATAATAATAAGGATGCTGGAAAATATGCAACTTTTTCTTTGATTCAGAAGAATGCAGCAGGCACTGAAATTTCTACTTTAGAAGAGAGGGATATAGAAATAAATAACATGAATTGTGAGGATTTAAATCTTTGTTTGGATGAGGAAAAAAATAAATGAGGATTCAAAAAAGTGGAGACTTTTTCACAAAAAGTTTGGGTTAATTATATGACCAACAAAGCAACAGCTACTTTAGGAGAGGGGAACATACTTATCAATAACATGAGCCGCGAAGATTCAGATAATTGTTATGCGAATGTGATGAGATTGTGAGAGGAACAAAAGTAATGCAAGTCACTTGGAAATAGTTGCGAGTTTGTTTAGATGTATATGGGTTAGTAATCTGATATGAGAAAGAAAAATAGTTGTAGTTCTGAACAAAATCAACATTTTTAATCATGTGAAATATTGGTGGTCAGACTACTGTAATATATTTAATGGTTTATACATTATTTTATTTTTATGTGCATTATTTTATTTTTATGTGCATTATTTTATTTTTAGGCCTATGAAAGACTAAAGCGAGCTGCAAATTTTTCTGCAAAACCTAATAGAAGTGAAATGACAATGATGGATTTCATTTATTGGAACCCAAATACCTCACCAATGAAGTAAAATTTTTAGTTTCGTATAGAAAATTTCTGTTTATTATAATTCTTTGAAAGGATTTTCAAATAATTAAATTTGAACATTTCAGATCTAATAAACCAGTGACTGATGGAGAAAATATAGTACCAGTGTAAGTAATACTACCATATATAGATTTTCATTTCTAAAATTAAGAATACTTCACAAGTAGTGCTTTTTGTATGAGTGAAAATATATTAATATCAATAATAAAAAAAAAAATTTAAATTAACAAATTCTGGAATTTGTTTTGGTTAATGATCATTTTATTATGCTGTTATAGTTTTTCATATTTTTTAATTCTATTTTACATGTTTTATTAACTGATTTTCATTTTAATATAATTTTAAAATCATTAAAAATAATTTTATACCTTTAAAATATATACTTTAAGTATGTAAAGGTATATTTCAGTTCTGAAAGATTTTTTTAAATTTTTGATATTTTTATATTAATATTTTGAAGTTTTTGAATTAAAATGTGCAATTTTATTTAAAGATTTTCAATATTTAAGTATTAAGTAAAGTTATAAATTTAAGTATTAAGTGCAATATAGTAAGTATAAATTTGCAATGCATAATGAATTCCATATCTGGGAAATGGGTTAATTAATAAGTTATTAATTTAATATTTTGAGAAAAATTATGTTATTTTCGATTTTTCTATTATTTTTTATTTTCTTGTTCATCTACTGATTCTCAATATGTATATTTAATATCAAGAAAACTAATTAATTATTTTATTGACTACTGCAGTGAGAATAATGAACCTTCTCAGGTTACTGAAGAACCAGATGAAAATGTCAACACTGGCCCAAAAGTAATTATCAATGAAATGGAAGAAATAATATTAGATGAATCTTCTCTTGTAATTCAACGTAAAGTAGACTTAAATGATAAAGCAATCATTGAAGATGATAACACAACATATTCATCATTCAGAAAAAAGCCAAATAGATCATGGTCTAAAAAGGTATGTTCTTTTTTAACTAATCTTCCTTCATAAAATATTTATTCTGGGGGATAATTTTATATGCTATTTTTTGATAAATATTTTATATTCAATGAATTTTTTCTTAAATGATTTAAAAATAAATGTGTCATATATAATCAAATGTTTTGTATTTTTAAATTTTTTTGTTGCATGGAGAAATTAAAATTATAAACAAATGGCAAAAACACAGAAAAATATTTTATATACACTCATTTACAAAATAAGTACACAGAACAATTGCAATGTTGTTGTTTTAAGAGGAAAAGAGAATTATTTTCAAAATAATTTATTGCAATAACAGTAATTTAGAAGCCCGGAATAGTAAGTGTGAAAGGAAACAAAGAATAAGGAAGAAAATTATGCAAAAAATTTAGTGATTTGTATAATAGCCTTCAGCTTCTGTTATTGCTTTCAGTCTCATTTGCATTAAAAGATGGTACTTTCTGATACTTCTCGAAAAAAATTCTTATCAAATTATTTTTAATTTTTCTAAGTATCGCCATTGTTCGGTGGGATTGATATTGAATATTTTAAGAAGGTTGTTTTTTTTTATGCTCAATGCAAAGCAGCTATTCTTGTACTACTGTAAAATAACTGTTTTGTTGAAAAATGGTGATCCTTGACATCTCAGTTAAAATGAGCTTAAAATTATTTTTTTGGTATCTTAAAATATTGAAATAATTGTATTTATTCATCATTTTATTTATAATGACTAAATTTCCTAACTCAACTGCTTACATATATCTTCAAATCATATCCATGTATAATCTAACCACAGATTATGTGGAATGGTAAACACCTGGTTTAATGGTGGAAACAATGATTCAATTTTCTTCTTAGGGTTTAAAAAGTAAATCGTAAGAAGTAAATTTTTTTTTGTGCTGTGTACAAAAATTTGTACACTGGGCATATCCAATATGCAAGCTTGTCAGATATGCACAGCACAAAAAGCTGCTTTGAAAGAAAGAAGTATAATAGTTAGTGTGGTAGTTTCTAGTTTTTCCTTGTAATCTAAATTTTAATTATTTACAATGAAAGTTCTTTTTATTGCAATTAAAATCCCATTCCTTTGACACTAACTACTCTTTGAATCCATCTGACTTGGCTGCATGCTGATTCTCCATACAATTGGTTGTAGCACTATATTTTAGTTTATTTTATATTCTTTGGTCCCAACTCTGCATTTGGTTTTCCTCACACTGTTCCATTAATATCAAAAAACTTTTATCAAAAAAAAATTTTCTTTTTTTTTTTTTTTTCCTATGTTTTTCCATATTTTTTAGCAAAGCATAATCTCCTCACATAAGTGACTTTCTTAGTCTAATCTAACATTGGTATCTCACCTTTCATAAAGCATAGTGAATGGGTGTTAGGTTTCATAAATTGCCACAATTGTTTTTTATACAAACCAGTGCACATTAAATTATAGCCAATAATTTGAACAGTTTTATCATCAATTAATGATCTCCTTATGCGACTTTCTTATTAAACCTTTTCAGGTCTTATAGCAGTTCAACTGAAAAAGGAATTTTTATAAGTCATAGAAATATTAAATCTTCTCCAATAAAATAAAGATTCACTATGCATTATATATTTACACAATGTATGCATTTTATCATGAAAAATGAACTTGAAAAATTTTGACATGAAAATAAGATTCTATTAGTTATCAATTTATTTTAAAACTTTCATCCAAAATTTTTTTTTTTTTTTTTTTATTTCCAATGGCAGATTATGAACAGTTACAGAACAACGAAAAATAAAAAAAAAAGAATAGAGAAAACAACAAAACATGCTGTAACAGAGTTCATTAATCTAACATATCTCTAGCCTGCCAGTATCGCTCGGCAAAAAAGTCTTGCTCAGAGCAGGCCAGTGAGGAGTCCATGGCCTCCAGAGCTGTACAGAGTGCATATTGGGGAAGGAACAATTTTGAGTCTGTAAAGATGTTTATGTGACAGTCATGTCCAGTGGCTAGTCTGAAATGAGCGGGCTGCTCTACGCCTTGGAACATTACATAGATTTGGGATGGCATTCTTCCAGGACTTTTGGGAAACATGGTTATAGAGGTCTTCTTGGGCGCGGACTTTAATTGATCTTTTGATGATATTTTTGATAGAGTGGAAGGGTATAGGACGAGATATTTTTGTGTGATTAAAGCCCCCTTAGCCAGGAAGTCGGCTTTCTCATTGTCTGGAACCCCACAGTGGGGTAGGAACCCACTGGAGGACTAAAAAGTTTTTTCTAGATGATAACAGCAATCCAATATGTCTTGGGTTTTAGGACTTTCATCCAAAATAAAAGCAATATTCTTCAACAAAATGTCTTTTTATATGAAAATTTTAGATTTTATTAGTTGAACTAAATGTATTATTTACTTGACTGAATGCTTGCAACTAGAATTAATGTATGTGTGATAACTTCACTGGTTACGTTTTGTTCTTGCTTTTGTCTTACACAGTCCAAAAATATGAATATTGTTCTAAAAATATATATCATGTATACCATATTTATACCTCCCTCTTCCTTAAATTTGCAAAATTTAATATATTTCTTTAGTTAGAATTTAAGTAGTTTTGAATGTTAAAGTGAGGTTTAAATTATAAAAATGGGTTGATATAGAAGAGTGAAGTAAATTATGTAAAACATAAAATTTTCAGTGTAACGTTAGAAGGCTTGAAATTTGATTATATATTATCACAGCAATTTAATTTTGGTTTGAGATTTCCTTCTCTTTAACTTAGCTGCCCTTGTGTGTGTGAATGAAAACCAGGAAACTTGAATAAGAAATCTCAGTTAGGAATTTTCAAATTTTTATTAAGTAACATTATAATAGATGGCTTTAAAAAAAACACCTTATACTGTATGATTATGAAATATTTGCTAGAATCTATGCAGTATGAGCAGTTAAACCAATTCAAATTCTAAATATTCATATTATTGTATTTTGATATTGTAATAAGCTTGCTTTTAATCTTTGATTTGTTAAGCAATTTGTTTGAAAAACCTTTTTAAGACATTTATATATATTTTTTTTCTGTTTTATGATTACTTTTAAATTGTAAACTTTCTACTCTAATAAAAAAGGTTATTGTAACTCATATTTGTATGTATTTATTTTACAGACACTACTAAATTTTATAAAGCTCTTAGTTTAGTTGGATCAGATTTTGCTTTGATGGAAAAACTCTTCCAAGAGGATGGAAAAGTTACTCGCACTAGAAGAGAACTGAAGGTAATTATATAACTGTAATAA